>LOEQ01008741.1:45384-64675 GCA_001685075.1 Bramus lutescens
TATGAAGCTACAGTCACCCTGATTCTAAAACCAATCAAAGACCCAACCAAGAAACAGAATTACAGACCAATCTCACTCATGAACATCCATGCAAAAATTCTCAATAAAATTATGGTTAACAGAATCCAAGAATACATCAAAAAAATCCAAGTATCATACCTAAATATAATAAAAGCAATATATAGCAGGCCAACAGCTAATATCAAATTGCAGAGAAACTCAAAGCCATTCCACTAAAACCAGGAAAGAGACAAGGCTGTCCACACCCACCATATCTCTTCAACATAGGGCTTGAAGTTCTAACAATATCAATAAGAAAACATAAGGAGATCAAGGGGATTCAAATCAGAAAGGAAGAAATCAAACTTTCTTATTTGCAGATTATATGATAGTGTACATTATTGACCCCAAAAACGGTAACAAATAACTCCTACAGCTGATAAATACCTTCAGTGAGGTGGCAGCATAAAAGATCAACTCAAAAAAAATCAGTAGCCCTCCTATGCACAAAGGACAGAGAAGCAGAGAGGGAAATCAGAGATATTTGACCTTTTACTATAGCCACATATAACATAAATTATCTAGGGGAAACTCTAACCAAGGAAGTGAAAGATCTATTTGACAAGAACTTTAAGGCTTTGAAGAAAGAAACTGAAGAGGACACCAGAAAATGGAAGGATCTCCAATGTTCTTGGATGGGTTGGATCAACATAGTAAAAATGGCATTCCTACAAAAGGCAATCTATAAATTCAATGCAATGCCCATTAAAATCCCAATAAAATTATTTGCAGACCTTGAGAGAACAATAAACTTTATATGGAAATACAAAAAAAAAACAGGATAGCCAACACAATCTTATACAATAAAGGAACTTCTGGAGGCANTTAAGGCTTTGAAGAAAGAAACTGAAGAGGACACCAGAAAATGGAAGGATCTCCAATGTTCTTGGATGGGTTGGATCAACATAGTAAAAATGGCATTCCTACAAAAGGCAATCTATAAATTCAATGCAATGCCCATTAAAATCCCAATAAAATTATTTGCAGACCTTGAGAGAACAATAAACTTTATATGGAAATACAAAAAAAAAACAGGATAGCCAACACAATCTTATACAATAAAGGAACTTCTGGAGGCATGACCATCCCTGACTTCAAACACTATTACAGAGCTTCAGTATTGAAAACAGCTTCGTACTGGCATAAAAACAGAGAAGCTAACCAAATCGTGCTGGCATAACTGGATGTCAACCTGTAGAAGAATGAAAATAGATCCATATCTATTACCATGCACGAAACTCAAGTCAAAATGGATTAAAGTCCTCAATATAAATCCGACCACATTGAACCTGATAGAAGAGAAAGTGGGAATTAGACTGCAACACATGGGCATAGGAGAACATTTCCTACATATAGCCCCAGTAGCACAGATAATAAGAGCAACATTGAATTAATTGGACCTCCTAAAATGAGGAAATTCTATAAAGTAAATAACACAGTCATTAAGACAAAAAGGCATCCTACTGAATGGGTGAAATCTTCACCAACCCCACCTCAGACAAAGATCTGATCTCCAAAATATATAATGAATTCAAGAAACTAGACTTTAAAATTCTAATTAACCTAATTAAAAAATAGGGCACTGAAGTGAACAGAGAATTCTTGACAGAAGTTCAAATGGCCAAAAGACAATCAAATTCATGCTCAACCTCCTTAGCAATTGGGGAAATGCAAATCAAAACAACTTTGTGATACCATGTTACACCTGTCAGAAAGGCTAAAATTGAAAACACCAGTGATAGCCTTTGCTGGAGAGGTTGTGAAATAAGAAAAACACTCATCCATTGCTGGTGGGAATGCATACTTGTGCAACCACTTTGGAAATCAGTGAGGTGGTTTCTCAGGAAATGTGGGCTCAACCTACCTCAGGATCTGGCAATATCACTCTTGGGAATATATCCAAGTGATGCACAATCATACTGCAAAAGCATTTGTTCAACTATGTTTATAGCAGCATTATTTGTAATAGCCAGAACCTAGAAACAACCTAGATTCCCCTCAANATGACATCTTGAATTTTGTATGCAAATGGATGGAAATAGAAAACACTATCCTGAATGAGGTAACCCAGACCCCAAAAGATGAATATGGTATGTACTCACTCATATGTGGACTCTAGCCATAAACCAAGGTCATTAAGCCTATAGTTCACAAGCCCAGAGAAGCCAAATAACAAGGTGAACCCAAAGACAAACATTTATAGATCCTCTTGAAAATTGTAAGCAAACAAGATTACAGAACAGAAGTTGTGAACATGGGGGTGGGGGCTTGGGTGGGTGTGAGATTAGGGGAAAGCGGAGAGGGGAGAGGGAAGGGAGAAGAGAAGGACTGGCAACAGCTTGGGGAAGTGGGAGGTTGGAGGTATAGGAAGAGCGGATATAGGAGCAGGGAAACGATACCTACTTTAAGGAATCCATTTTAGGTTTGACAAGAGACTTGGCTCTAGAGGGGATCCCAGATGTCACAGGGATGTCCCCAGTTAGGTCCTTGGACAGTAGAGAAGAGGGTACCTTAACAGTCCTTGCCCCACTCACGCTGATGATTATCTCGATTATCACCATAGAATCTTCGTCTGGCTATGGGATTGAGATAGAGACTGAGACCATCATCAGAGGAATGAACTGAGCTCCCAAGGTCCAGTTGAAAGGCAGAAGGAGGGAGAAGACGAGCAAAGAAGGCAGGACCACGAAGGGTCCACCAACGGAGGCATGTGCCTATTCTAATGGGAGCTCACCAAATCCAGCTGGACCAGGTCTGAATGAGCATGTGATCAAACTGGACTCTCTGATTGTGGCTGACAGTGGAGACTGACTAAGAAGCCATTTTTAAAGGTACTGGGACTTGTTTTATGGCATGTTCTAGTTTTTTTGGAACCCTAGTCTATTTGGATGCACAGCTCCCTAGGCCTGGATGTAGGTGGGGCGGGCCTTGAACTTCCCACATGGCAGAGTTCCCTGCCCTCTCTCAAGCAGGGTGGGAAAGAGAGGAGGGGGTTTGGGGGAGCTGGAGGGAATTGGAAGGAAGGAAGTGTAAATAATTGAATGGGAAAAAAAGAAAACCACCGAATGCAGGAATTGGGAGACCAATTACATGAGATTGTCTGCCATTGGCAACTGGAATGGTCATGTCATGCTGAAAACATGTATTATTTAGAATATGTTTGCAATACAAAACACAAATCAAGTTAAAACTCAAAAACAAGTCCAACTATTTTGCCAGTGCTTAACCAGTTTTCAGGTGCTCTGTTAGATAGTGGTCATTGAAATTTCATAAACTATGGATCAGTGAAATCCAGAACTTTCTCTTAGCACTGTTATTCTGTCTCTTTACTTCTAGGGGAGTTGGATGTTGAGGTGGACACTGGCACCTTCATTGGTGTCAATTAATGTAATATGAAGGGTAGTATTTTTAGTATCAAAAATATATCAATAATTTCAGTACATTTGCCATTTGCCAACTGAAAGTAGATTTCTGTATCACTTGCTATGAATTTGACAAGTTCTCTACTTTATCAGTCAATGTCAGAATTTCTGGCTTCTTTCATATGTCTGTAAAACTTACTAGGTATATAAATCCATTTTTGCAGTCTAATAATATAGATTAGGAAGGAACTAGCAGAACATATGAGTGAAGAACCTGGCCTATACATTGTTCTAAGGAATTATTTTCTCAAATAGAATTATGTAGCTCATGACTATGCATTTTCCCAATACAGCAAAATATCATCTCTGTCTCTCATTCCTAACATTCACTATTATCAAATAAAGTTTTTTTCACTCTGTTTAAAATAAACAAAAAATTAACATATATAAAAAATATCCATGTAAGCAGCTTTCTAGAGATCTATTTTTCTATATTTTCAAATTTATAAATTAATGGGAATGGCATTCAACAGATAGATTTCTCTTTGACTTGGAAAGAGAATAGACTTTAAGGGTGAACTAGAGGTGAGATAAGACAGAACGGGAAAATCGGATGGGGAAGGGGAAGGTGTGTGGGGTTGGGAGAGAGAATGGAGAAAGAGACTCATAGAATTAAAGGTATTCTGAGAAGCAGTACAGAAATAGTGTAGTGGAAACATCCTAAAATGTATGGAGGCAATCCTAAAAAATGTCTCATAATTATGGACTCAGAGTTCCAACTTGATATCTCTTGTCACCAAATGAAGATTCATTTATAGTACTTGAAATGTATTACATCCAACTGAGTTTTTGACTGAACAGATCCCATAGATATCCCCAAATAACCCAGGCCATTGCCAAGATAGAAGCACCTCATTTTTGAAGACAACACACACACATACACACAAAACTTATTGAATATTGAGAAGTTGATTTGATGCCTACACAGAATCTTCTCACCTACATTCTATCATTGGTGTATGAAAATAAGTAGGTTATCAAAATCATAAACATCAACCAAGTCACAAAATCTTTGATAAATGATGATATCCTGCCCGCAAAATATGCTAGAGCAATAGTGGGCACAAAGCTTGTAGGGGTAAACAACCAATGTTTGATTTGACTTAACAACCTTTAGTTGAGAAGGAATATGTATCTTACACTGCTTGAATGACCAGGAACTAACTAGAAACTAAATAGCTCAGGGACTGAAGAAAAAACAGAATCATATAGATATTACAAAAAATAAATGGTGATAAAATGATTACTAATGATATTTTTTCTTTCTTAATTTACTTTTTAAATTTACTTTTTATTTATTTTATTGAGCTATGCATTTTTTCTTCTCCCCTCATTTCCTCTCCCTTCCCCTCCCCTCCCCTCCCCTTCAACCCTCTCCCATAGTCCCCTGCTACAAATTGACTCAGGAGATCTTGTATTTTTCTACTTCCCACACAGGCTAGATTCATATATGTCTCTATTAAGGTCCTCATTGTTGTAGTGATTCTCTGGGATTGTGATTTTTAGGCTGATTTTTTCTGATTTATATCTAAAAACCACTTATGAATGAGTACATATGATATTTTATGGGACACAGTGAAAGCAGTGTTAAGAGGAAAATTCATATCACCAAATGCCTACACAAAGAAGCTGGGAAAATCCCACAATAGTAAATCAACAGAACATTTGAAAACTTTAGAACAAAATGAGGCAAACTCACCCAGTAGAGTTAGATGGCCGGAACTAATAAAACTGAGACCTGAAATCAACAAAATAGAAACAAAGAAAGCAATTTAATTTACTTAAAAAAACTACGTTTTCTCATTTTATATGCCAAATCTATTTCCCTCCTCCTCCTCCCTCCACATCTCCCCTCTCCTGCCTCCCCTCTCATCCCCCATCCAACTCCTCAGAGAGGATAAGTCTTTCCACAGGGATTCAACAAAGTCTATAACATAGCTTTGGGGTAATGACAAGTGCCTCACAAACCTTGGCTGAACAAGGAATTCCTCCAGATAGACTGGGTTCCAAAAAGCCAGAACAAGTAGTAAGAATAGATCTTCATCTCACTGCCAGTGGCCCCACAGTCTTCCCAGACATACAACTGTCACCCACATTCAGAAGGCCTGGTTTGATCCTATGCTGATTCCCTCACTATCAGGCTTGAGTTGGAAGGCTTCCAGAAGCTCAGGTAAGGTTTTTAAGTGGGTGTCCCCATCATGTTCTTGACCTCTTTGCTCATATTCTCACTCCTCCTCCCTCTCTTTGACTGGACTTTGGGAGCTCAGCCCAGTACTCTGATTTTGTGCATTTGTTTCCATCAGTGGCTGGATATAGGTTCTATAATGATATTTAAGATAGCCATCAATCTGAATACAGGGCAAGGCAGTTCAGGTACCCTCACCACTATTGCTTAGGGTCTTAGCTTGAATAATCCTTGTGACTTCTTGGGAATTTCTCAAGTGCTAGGTTTCTTGCTAACCCCATAATGGCTTCCTCAATCAAGCTATCTCTTTCCTTGTTCTCTGTCTCTGCCCTTTCCCCATATTGACCATTCCAATTCCTCTAGTTCCCCTCCCCTTCCCTTTCTTTCGATCTTCTCCTCTTCTGCCTTCCTTTCTCTTGTTACCCCCGTACTCCCCCTTTTTTTCAGGAGATCTTGAATATTTTCCATCCCCAGAGGGTTCTATGTATGTTAATTAAGGGTTCTCCTTGTAACTTTGATTCTCTGGGGTAATGGATTATAGGCTCCTTATACTTCCCTTTATAGCTAGTATTCACCTATGAGTGGGTATATACTATCCTCATATTTCTGGATCTGGGTTATGTCTCTCAGGATATTTTTTTCTGGTTCCATCCATTGCATTTAAATTTCAAGATGTCATTGTTTTTCACTGCTGAGTTGAGTAGTATGCCACTGTGTAAATGCATCAAATTTTCTTTATCCGTTCTTCAGTTGAAAGACAACTAGGTTTTTTTCTGGGTTCTGATTATTGGGAAATAATATTGCTATAAATATAGTTAAACAAATATTCATGCATTATGGTTGAGTATCTCATATANAGAGAGAGAGAGAGAGAGAGAGAGAGAGAGAGCAGGGAAACAATCTGGAAAATGATCTTTCTACCAAAAGTAATCTACAGATTCAATGCAATTTCCATTGAAATTCCAACACAATTCTTCACAGAAATTGAAAGAGCAATTTTCAGCTTCATATGGAAACATGGAATAGCTGAAACACTCCTGAAAAATAAAAGAACTGCTGGAGTTATTAGCATTCCAGATTTCAAACTGTACTACAGTGTTATAGTAATAAGAAAACCAGGGCATTGGCATAAAACAAACATAATGATGAATAAAATTGAATTAAAGACACAGGTACTTGTCAAAGTGGATAAATGAATTTAAGAGAATACAAACATATCCATACTTATCATCCTGCATAAAAGTCTTATCTCAATATACCATGAGCATCAGCTTAAAATTGAGATACAATGAATCTGATAGAAGAGAATGTGTGGAATAGTTTTGAATTTTCTGGCACAGGAAAAGACCTTCTGAAGAGAACACAGATGTATGGGCACTAAGAGTAACAATTAACATATGGGACTTCATGCAACTGTAAAAAGCTTCTCTATGGCAAAGCACATCATAGTGGTTATGAAGCTATAGGATAGAAAAAATATTTTCTCATAATACATCCAATAGATGGTTTATGTATAAAATATATGAAAAATGAAAAAATACTGGGCATCGACAAACTAAACCAAATTAAAAATGTGGTTCTTATTTAAACAGAATTATCAAGACTAAAAACACAAATGGTTGAGAGCACATTAAGAAATATTCGACATCTGTAGTCATCCGGGAGATGAAAATCAAATCTACTTTGTGATTCTGTGTTATACCAGACAAAGGGCCAAGATCAATAAAACAAATGATAGCTCATGCTGGTGATATGAGGTGAGGGGATCACTCATCTATTGCTTGGTGTACTAAAAACCTGTACAGATACTAAAAAAAAATCAGCATGGTAATTACTGAGGAAGTTGGGTTTATATTTCTCAATATCCAGCTATACCTTCTTAGGTATTTACGTATAGGACTCTGCAGCTTACTATATAAATACTTGCCCATTCTTGTTAATTGGTCCTCTATTCATAATAGTTAGATCTTAGAAACAGTCTAGATGTCCATCACCAGATTAATAAAAGTATGGTACATTTATACAATGGAATAGTAGTACCTTTTAAAATTAACAAAATTCATTTTTAAATAGATGGAGCTAGATAAAAATTCTTAAAAAGAAAATTACATATGTACACACTTAAATATGAATGTTAGCTCTTAAGCCTTCAATAGACATTCTATTTTCTGTATAACCACAGAACTTAGGTATGGGTCTAAAGGAAAGGAGAGGAACACTTACTGAACAAGAAATACTATATATAGTAATGAAGACACAAGGTACAGGTGCTGGAATGGGAAAATAAAATAGAAATGGTGAAAGAAATGGGAGGGAAAGAGGGAATAATAATAACTATTTGATGGGCTATATGGAAACCTACCACAATAAAAGCTTCTTAAAATATGTGCATATATGAAAGATAGATAGTTGGAATCACCACATAATGGGATAATACAAGATCCCAACTTAACCTCTCTTGCCATCTCCTAGTACCTAGAATGTTTCACATCTGAGTTTTGATATATTAGCCCATCAGAAACTGCAAAACAAATCAGGTTGTTGTCAGGGCTATTGTTTGTTCTCCAGATCTGATTGTAAGGCTCTATTGCTGAATACAACACCTATACATCCCAATAAATAATAAGGAATTAAGCTGATACCTACTTAGAGCTTTCAACACTATTGATTAGTGTTCATGGTACTGAAATATAATCTTCATGCTTTAGAGGAAAGAAACAAATCTTTGACTCGGCTATAAACTCTATCAACAAGGTGTTATTTTGAGAAATATTTTGTTGAAATAGTGGCACAAAAGTTGTGATTGTAACCAGCCACTATCTGACTGGATTTAAGTCCTACGCCATGAGAAGAAACCCATGTGTGACACTGCTTGGATAGTCAAGAATCTGAAAATACCTAAGCCATGGACCAAGAGGAAAGGCAAATACTATTTTTTTTTCTGCTAGCAAAATATAGCAACAAACTAATTCCAAATAACACTGTGCAATACCCATAGATGACTCAATTACTAAGTCAACATTAGTAAATCATCCTCCTGCAGCAGAAAAAACTAACACAAAAACCTACTACTGGACAATGTGCAGCAACTTCAGGACCTTGGAATTCAGTCTAAAATGGGATACATTCACCAACCTCCTTGTCTCAGGCCTCAGGAAACTATGTGAAAAATGAAGTAGAAATTAAACATTCTCAGAGCAAATGGTGAACAACACTAAAGACATAGGGCACATCAAGACTTCCTACATATAAAGTTCCAGACACATCAGGACTGTCCTATATATGAACATACCAAAGACTTCGGCCTATAAAACTCTAAATCATTTTGGGTCCTAGCACTGAGAAGGCAAGTGAACATAATCTCCCATCACTTAATTGGAAGCTATCTCTAATTCACAATGTCTCAAAAAGGAAAAACTAGTTTTCTCCAATGGAGTCTCATTGATTGTACAAATAAATTATGCTTAAGATCAAGCCCCATGCCCAGCAGTAGAAGGTCAATACAAAACAAGGTTAATGGTATTTTTGAAGTTTTTTGTTTCATAGTGCTTATTTTTAAATATTTTTCACCTTACTTGTCTTTTGTTTATCTATTACAATTCCTAATTTTATATTTTTATTTAATATTCATGTGTGGGTGTGTCTGCCTGTGTATTCCCTGTGGTTTGATACCAACCCTTTTTTTTCTTTTTCTTTGTTTTGTTTGCTAAGGTTGGACTTCTTTGTTGACCTGTTTGTTTTCTAAAAAGAGAAGGAGAATAAGTAATTTTGGAAAGATGAGGAGGGAGAGGATGTTGAGGATCATGTTCAGAAAAAAACTGTAATCAGAATACAATAACACATACACACACAGTAAAAAGGAAAAAGAATATAAAATCCTAACATATTCCCATAATGAATAACTTTGACTTAAATTTAGCTATTTTAGTCATAACTTTTTTCATTTTTCTGAATTGTCAAGGTTATCAGAATAATAAAAGAGAAATAATTAGGGAGAAGCATGTCGTGATTGCTTGACAAAAAATTAGGAAACATCAAATTGAAAACCTATCACAAAGAAGAATGGTTTCATGAGACAATTTGGAACTTAATAATTAATGAAGGAAAACGATTATACAGAATTTAGCATTTATTTATTTTTCCTTTAAAATTTTTTTTCTTAAATAACATACCTTGATTATGGATTCCCTCCCTCCACTCATCCCAGTATTTCCATACCTTCCCTCACATCTGGATCCACTCCTTTTTTCTTTATAAAACATTCAATAGGCTTTAAATGATAGAACTTTTAAAATAAAATAAGATATAAAATAAAACAAGAACTAATTCACTGGAATTGAGCAAAACAAATATATGGAAAAGAACCTAAGAGAAATTAGAAGAACCAGATACCCATTCATTTGCACACTTAGGAAAACTGGAAGCCATAATATACACGTGCTGTTGCTCGATTAATAAAAGCTCAGAGAGAAAAATTGGGGTTCAACCTGAAGATCCAAAATACAAAGCATTCAACCATTGGCACTTACCTCTACTTCAGTCGAAAATTGTGATTCTACTTCCAAGAGTCTCAGAATGAGAATGAGATTGAGAATTGTCTCTTCCCATTTTATAATTCTCTCTAGGGTTGGGATTAAAGATGTGTAGCACTGAAATTAAAGACATGTACCTCTTGGTATCTTTGGCAACTAGTGGGGCTACTGGGATCAAAGGTGTGTGTCACCACTGCCAGGTCTGTAAGGCTGACCACTGGGGTTGTTTTACTCTCTGATCTTCTGGCAAGCTTTGTTTATTAAAATACAAATTCAATGCTAAAATACAAATTCAATGCTACTACATGATGCAGAGCTGCACAGGCCCTGTGAATGTTGTGTCAGTCTCTGTTAGCTCATATAAACTTTGATTCTATTGATTGAGAGGGCTTTATTTTTTGATGTCCTCTACCTCCTCTGTCTAGTATACTCTTTCCACCTCCTCTTTCACAGGATGCCCTGAGCCTTGAGAGGAGAGATTTGAAAACACATCCCATTAATAGATGAGTGCTCTGAGATCTCTCATTCTTCACACTTATATTCTGCTGTAGGTCTATATTTATTTTCAACTACAACAGGAGGAACATTCTCTGATGATGACTGGGAAAGACACTGATCTATGAGTATAACAAAATGTCATTAGGAGACATTTTAATGCCACTTTAAAAATATTTATTTATTCATTGGATTATTACTTGTTTATTTCTTTATTTGTTTATTTGTTTTATTATAGAACTCTGCCTATCTAGTATTAGGGTCTTGGTCACCCAAACACCATCTCATAGAATGGGCATGAAGGCAAATCAGATACTGTTTGGTTACTCCAAGAAGCATTGTGCCACCATTGCACCAGCATAGCTTGCAGGCATGACACCATCATAGATTAAAGATTTTGTGACTAGTTGGTGTTTATAATTTTCTTTTGTTAGCATGCAGAGTATTATTATGCACAAAAGATGCTTGCTTTATGGGGTGAATACTTTGTAGGAAACTACTGTTGGTTAGATGTTGAAGGCTGCTTGTTTGTTACCTGGCTTCTCAGACTCCTTAAATAATCACACAGAAATCTCTATCAATTTAAATACTGCTTGGTCCATCACTTAGGTGTATTGCCAGTTAGCTCTTATATCTTAAATTAACCCATTACTATTAATCTGTGTATTGCCAGGTGACTGTGGCTTACCAGCAAGTTCCACCCAGCATCTGATGTCTGTCTCCTGTGGAAGCTCCATGGCTTCTTTCTGACTATGCCTTCTTTCTCCCAGCATTCAGCTCAATTTTTCAATCTAGTTCTATTCTATTTATTATGTCACAGGCCAAAGCAGCTTCTTTATTCATTAACTAACAAAAGCAGCACATATACAGCATGTCTTCCCATATTATTTCTCCTTTTCTGTTCAAACAAAAAATGTTTTAACTTTAAAATAGTGAAATTACATATAACAAAACAGCTATCAAGCAATAATTACAGTTACAATATTTATATATACTTTACCTTTATCCTAATGAAAACTATAATTGCAAATATCTATTTTCCAACTTTATCAAAGAACGCAGAAGGATATTATAATACCTAAGTTATCAGAAGATGCATTGTAAGCAACTTCCAAAACTCTAGAATTGACAGAGACATCTTGCTGCCTAAACAGTCATCCAAGGTTCTTCTGTATTTCTGGAGCATCTACCTTCAACCTATGGACCCAGAATATCCATCAGACATCCATGAAGCAGGAAATGTGAAGGTATGTTCTGTCTTATAATTTGAAAGTCCATTAGTTGCTTTCTTTTGTGTCCTGCAGAATGTCTGACAGACTCTTTTTGTTCTTTTATGCAGTAGGAACTCTGAAGGACTGTCTCACCTTTAGGAAAGTTCAGAAGTCATTTTTTCTGTGGGTTCTGCATGTCCAGTTCATACAACATAACTTTAAGCAGTCTAGGCAAGAGCAGTTTCCTGTCCAAATGGTTAAGAAAACTCCATAAGGAGCCTCTTCAACATCCATCTTCCTCTTGAAATAGTTGGTGCTGCTAGGAGCAGATTTTTTTTTATTCTCATGAGAAGTCTAAGCCTCTTAAAACATTTTAAATGCCATATTCTGAAGTCTTTGAAAGGTTTGATGAAAAACTGTCCATCTGAAATATATTTCTGTATTTTTAGAAAACTTAACATGACTGCAAGCTTGACTGTTATAGATGACTATCTATAAACCTCTATTTCTTAATTAAACATTAAATTTTTAAATGAACTGCGCAGACACAATACCTTAATCAAGAGCAGAAATACATATACATAGTATTATAAAATTGACCTTAAATTTGCATCAGTAGACCAAGATCCATAAATAATATTTGGGGAATTTAGGAATAGTTCTCTCCAATCTCTGCTTCCTGCTTTTTGGTGGGCAAAGCAACTTTGGGGGGTTATGGAGACCTTTCATGGGGTCTTTTTCCATCAAACCATATTAATCTAGAAGGAATCCACAGGTTCTTATTCTCTATGGAAACAAAAGCAGAACCTCTTTTCCAAATAACTTAAACTTAAACCCAAACTTTTGAATCAAGATACTTTTAAAATATATTTTGGTTTAGCTTAGCAGCCTATACAATGAAATGTCTCCCTGTACTTAGTTCCTTACCAGTCAAAAAAATTCAAAGATAACACAATAATATACATAAATTCAGACTCCCTGTGTTCCCAAATTCCCAAAATATTCCACCTTTATGAGACTTATTTTTCTGTATTCCTTTAATTTATGATGGTCTGTACTCTTTAAAGTCTTTGTTTTATTTTTTATAACCAGTTACTCTCTTTTTATAACTGCCTATATTCTTCTTCTCTCTACCAAGCCTACATAAATTTATTTAACACCATGACCCATTTAGGGGTGTTTTTCATCTGAATCTGTCTTTGCTGTGTATCTGAAATCCTTTCCTGACCAGAACCTTTTCTTAAAATGCTAAACTGTGTGGCTAGGACTAAGGCTGCTTTGTCTTTTGGTTCCATTTGGTTCAACATGGAGGAGGTCTATTCATTCCATCTGCAAACCATGCTCACAGCCCCATTGTCAGGCACACAGCAGGTCTATGTTACCATTAAACAAGTTGTAGCCCTGTTCTCACAAACCCCACTTAAATGGTCCATACTTGGACCTCCAGAAAGTGTCAGAGCTGTCTGTGCTGGTGAACCAGAAAGCCACTGTTTTATAGAAGCCACACAGATTTTATTGCACCTCCCTTGCAAACAGAACTTATCTGAAAAAAAAATGCTGTTACCAATAAGCCATGCTTAGATCCCATTTTTGTGGGTCTAAAAGCCCTCCCCCATTTTTAAAGCTTTCTTAGACATCCATGGAAACTCTTGCCCCATTCTGGTACATCATTTTGTTGTTGGAGGTTGCTTGTTACTTTCCTGGCTGCCCAGACTCCTGAAATAATCACACAGAAATCTGTTTTAATTAAAACACTGCTTGGCCCATCACTTAGGCTTATTGCAAATTAGCTCTTATGTCTTAAATTAACCCATTTCTATTAATCTGTGTCTTGCTATGTATTAATCTACCTGGCTTTGGCCTGCCAGTAAAATTCCATCCAGTGTCTGGCATCTTTCTCCTGTGGTGGCTCCATGGCTTCTTTCTGACTCTGCCTTCTTCCTCCCAGCATTCAGTTTAGTTGTCCCTCCCAGCTCTATTCTTTCTTATCACAGGCAAAAGCAGCTTCTTTATTCATTAACCAATAAAAGCAACACATATACAGAAAGACTTCCCATGAAAGGAACCAGCTTCTATTTCAATGAGTTGTGTAGGTGTTGCCTTTAGCAATAGGGCTTTGCTGCCCATTTGTGGAGAGCCTATGTTCTTTGGGGATTCCCAACGTATACCTTTGGTCAACAACAATTGGATACAGTCCAATACTGGCACTGGAAAATTAGATGACAAGAAATGTTCAGATGGAATTCTTTGTAACCTATTATTTGAAAATTTAATTTAGATCACCATCTATGCATGTAGTTAATAAGTTTCTACTGTATGATTTTTCCATACTACTCTTCCAACACCTTAATTTTATCTGTATCTCCCTGTATTCTCTTCCTTGCCCTCCTCTTTCCTAATTTTCCGAAGTTGATCCTCCCATATCATCACCGATTCTATACATAACAATATATTCAATTTTCTTTCCTAAGGAGAGCTATCTGCTTCCCTAGTCCCTTACTCTATACCTAAACTCTTTGTTACTACAGAGTGATTTAAAAGCTGATATCTTTACCATGGAAAGTAGAAAAAGACAAGATCTCCTAAGCAAATTTGTAGCAGGGTGACCTTGGGAGAGTGTTGAAGGGGAGGGAAGAGCATGAAAGTGATAATGAAAAATGTAGAGCTCAATAAGAATTTATAAAAAAGCTGATATCCACATACAGGCTAAACTGTATTATATATTTATTTTTGAGTCTGAGGTACCTCATTAAGAATATTTTTTCTAGATCCATACATTCATTTTTGAGTTTCATAATCTAACTCTTTTTTATAAAAACTGCTGATTAATGATTAATGTGTGATCACATCATATTTTCTTTTCCATTCATCTGTTGAGAAAATATTTAGGTTAGATTGTTTACATTTTCTAGCTATTATAAATAAATATCAATGAACATGATTGGGTAACTGTCATTGTGGTTGTATGTAACATCCTAACATTTCTTTTTAAAAATTTAATATTATTTTATTTTTGATATCAAAATATAATTACATAATATTCTGCTTCTGTTTTCTTTCTCATCCTCCCTGATTTAGCCCTTTTTCCCTCTCTCTTTCACAAATCCATACCCTCTTTCTTTAATTATTGATTTATATATGTATGTGAACCTGTTCCTAAATATATAAGTAAAAACTTTTCAGTTCTTATTTAAGGCTTCATCTACACAATTTTAGATAATATTCTGTAAAATCAAATCCAAGTGCTAATAAAAATTTAGGAATAACAGTTTATAATTCAAGCTTTTTAAAACCAAGAACCTATGTCTCTCCATTGTAATTTAAGAGTATTAAAGTAATGCCAAGGGAAATGGAAGATTGGTTGATCTTTGTATATTTGCTTGTAATATGAAACTGCCAAGTACTCTGGGGATAGAAAGTTTATCTACAAATAACAACAATAGGAAAACAAAGCACTGAATTTTAATAAAAACTCTACAAAGCAACTAAGAATAACCTTTTTCTGTGCTCATTTATGGTTTCATCTGTGCAGTGTCAGGGACAGACTGGAGTCCCAGCTGCCTTTATTCATTTAATAAATTGCAATAATTAATAGCTATTATTCATGCATTTCAGCCTTTTCACATTTAATAACAGTTTATACCAATCAAAAATACAAAACCTTAGTCTGCTTGGAGTGTGTGTGGGTGTCCCATGTTATTGGCAGACTGTAAACCTGCATATGTTATATCACCAGCTTTCTTTCCAGTAGAGAACTGCTTTATTAGTTTTGGAATATGAAATAGGAAACATTTCTGTGCAATTTTCAGAAAGGTCTAACTGCTCTCATAATCTATTGGCCTCTTTTGAAATTTCCCTCCTGTTCATTTGTTCAGATATAATTATAGATTCTTTGCAAAATTTTGATGTCAATCCTTATTAATCTCTAATTTCTAATCATAGGCATAAGGGATTTAGAAACTGCATTTCAAATTTATGGCATTGTAGAAAAAATTGACATGTTCTTGGTTCAATGAATTCCTGACTGTATTCCTCTCCATCTTAGACCCCAGAGAAAATGAGAATAAAGCAGACAGTGGGGACCTGGAGTTCCATTCCAACCCTTAACACAATTATGGATAGATTAGTATAGGTGGGCGTGACAGTTCTTGATTGTACAACAACAATGAAATAGATAAATAAGGCTACAGCACCTGCAAGACATAGAAGCAATACCAGCCAACCATTAAGAACCATTCTCAGAGATGTAGACACCTTTGAAAAGCCATAAATGTACTGAGAATTTGGGGTAGTTCAATGAATATTGGGGCTTAACTATAAGAAATGTGTTATCTTTAGAGTGTAGATTTATATGAATTAATACTGTGTCACAGAAAAAAGCAACAATTAGGAATTTTGTGTGCAAGATAGGTACTTAATATTAAAAAATTGCACATTGTTACATTGCCCATTCTTCTGAAAGAATATAATTTCTTGACAGTGATCAATTAGAAACTCTATATGAACACACATTGATTGTTCTCATTTATCATTCAGAATATTTTTCTGTACTTTCATGTAAATATGCCATTTCTATATAAATGAGCTGTAGAAAGTTATTTGGAGTCTCACTTATTAAAAAAAAACAACCATGGTGCATTTGCTAAGATTACTAAACTTACTTTGACATATGATCACCCAAAGTCTATATTGCAATTAAGGTTTATTCCTCATTTTGTATAACCCATGAGTATGCATTAGTATATTGATTTTTATCCATCATTATATTATCGAGCATGTACATTCCTTTTTTTATGAAATTCTCTGTTGTCTGTATTGACTCTGTCCAAACTCCTTGCAATTATCATTTTATTGAATCTACAATTTGGGATTTTCCTGGAGTGACCTATATTTGGAAGCATACAGCATGCATGTATTAGAATGGATATTTTCACTAAATAATGAAAAATTAAGTTTCCTCCAAGTATTTTTTTAGATATTAGTGAATGTGTGTATATGCAAAGATTTATGTTTGTGTTGATGTGCAAGGTCTCATTGTGTGTGTGTGTGTGTGTGTGTGTGTGTGTGTGTGTGTGTGTGTGAGTTAAAGTGGTCAAGTTGACTATTCAATTTTCAGGAGCCTTCCACCATAACTTTGAAAGACAGAGCCTGTCACTAGGATGTTCAGCTTCTTAATTAAGTTACCACAAATGGCATTACAGCAAGACCAAGGACAAACTTGTCTTTCCCTTCCTGAAATTGAAAATAAAAGAACAAGTTACCAAGGTGAAAGTTTGATTTGGGTGTTAAGGATGGAATACAGGATCTTATGTTGTATAGTATAAGTATAAACAGCATAGTACATGTCAAGTACTATACTGATTGAGCTCTCTTTTAAGATTCCTCTCAGTTATTTTTGTTTAAAGTTATTAAAATGGATACTTTGGGAAACTTCATTGATTCCAAATTCCAAAATGATGACTAAAGTTGCTACAAACACCTACATATAGGCTTTGATTAGAGCTAAGTCTTACATTTCCTTAGGTAATAGTATGTTTGTATAATAGTATGGTTAATTTTATAACAAAATCCAAAATATCTCATAAAGTGGCTAAGATATTCAAATAGCAGTAGATGAGCACTGTAGTAACTCCTTATTCCCCTCAGAATTTGGTGTTCCCAGTGTTCTGATGTTGGCCTTTGTAGTAGGTCTGCAGTGATATCTCATTGTGATAATTCCTTACAGTTTCCACTGCCATATATAAAATATTTAAGTATTGTTTTCAATAAACTGTTATAATAAGCTCTCTTCTCAATATTGTTTCATATTTCACTTCATTTTAAAAAACAAAATCAATATCCTTAATGTTGAATTTTAAGAGTTCTTTGCATAATTTTGGACAATAGCTATACATCACAGATTGTTTGTTGAAAGTATTATTTATTTATCTGTGTTTCATCTTTCTAGTCTCCTGACATCATTACACAGAAATTTATAATTAAAATGAAAGAGCACCAATTTTTCCATGTATGATGACTAGTTAATTCTGAGTTCTCCAATCTGTTTCCTTGGTTATATATCTATGTAACGCACTTCTGTATGGAATTTTAGTAGGGTTTTGTAGGAAAACTTCAAAATATAGATTTCAGTTAAATATGTCTATGAGATTATTTAAATGTAATTATTTTCAGTAAAACCAATATAGGGCTGAAAATTAGTAAAAGAAAAATTAAGTTTTAGTGATTGTGATGTTTTCACTGGTGTGACTGACAATTGATGGAAACAGTACAGACTTCTAAAACAGCACATTCATTGGTTCCACTGTTTCTGGGTATTTGATGAGGCAGAATTATGCGGCAGTGACCTGTGGCAGTGGCTACTCACCACCTGGCAGACAGAAAGATGAGAAGCATGTTAAGAAGGCAATGACAAAGCTGACTCACAGTGACCTCCTATCCAACTTTATCAGCTCCTTTACCTCTTTTACACACAAACTTTTAACCCATCATTGGGGTTGCATTGATAAAGAGAACCGACAAGATCCAAAAGCTATACAACAATTTGACTTTCTCTGAATTTTAAAAGGAAATCAACCTTTCAATACAGGAGTCTTCTGGTATGACTACTGTTTATTCAAACCATATTGATAATATTTAATGCAAAATTGAGTATGTATGTATGTATATCACTGAAAATATATACATCAATGTATATCTTGAGCATATATATATACACATACACACACAAACACATATGCATACACAAATACCACTAAAAACCAGAAAATATAGAAAATATTTAATTGGTATTTAAACAGTTTGGTGAGTTTTGGCTTAAATGTCATCAAAGCTCTCCATTCCTTCTCTGGTAGTGAAAAGAAGAGCAAATAGGTAGTTATATATAAAAAATCATATTATTAGATACAAAAAGAATGATTACTTCACCCAAGACCCACTGTGTGGGTCTCCATAAAGTCCTTGCTTATTGACAGAATCAAAATGAATAGGCTTCGAAGTTCTTCACATGTTTAGTTCTGTCAATTAGCCTGTATTCTATACATATCCATGCCATAAAACACTCTCTTCCTAATTCTGACAAGGGGAAGATTGAGGTAGCTCACTCTTGTTCTGTCTAGGGGATGAGCTATGAAGAAACTTAGTTTGGGATTCGACTATATGACTTTTTGGTAGAAAAGCTAGCCAGATGCATAAGTTCACAAGAATCTTAGCTTAGAGACCACTTTTAATCATCTTGGTCATTATAAAATGTATTATTAGAATTAGTGAAGGTAAAAAAAACATATGAAAATATTGACAGGATTTGGTTCAATATAAAGTAACATTTTTAAATATTATTATTAAAAATTTCTACCTCCTCCCACCTCCCAATTCCCTCTCCCTCCCCCT
>LOEQ01008741.1:67483-81324 GCA_001685075.1 Bramus lutescens
CCCCCCACCCACACACAAAAATTTAATGGCGTTATCATTATATCTAGGTATGGACAGGTATGATTGCTAGGTCCATATGGTTAAGGTATCCTAGCTGTTTAAATGATGACACTAACAATCAGTTTTCTAAAGTACATGTACCATTTTAATAATAAATAATATTTATTTTTATTCAATAATAACAATTTAATAATAAACTTGAGATTTAGATTTATTCTAATATCTTCCCCCAAGTTTGTTTTCTTTTCATGTTTTTCAGCTCCCAGAGTCTGTTTATGTGTTAATGTATATTCTATAAAACATGTAATATAATAAGTTCCCATCACTATAAGTAAGGTTTTATTGTGCTATTCCATGATATTGTATTATGTGTATGTGTCCTTTGTCGTTAAACTACACTGAAGATTGTCTGAGAGTTTAGTGTTTCACTCAGTCTGTTAAGCGATTGCACACAAGTCTTGTGACATGAATACAATCACAGAATCATTGAAAACATTAGAGAATTGACTTTACAGAACTCCTCTGACATTCTTTCTCACTCCCCACTCAAAAAGAAATATTTTAAGAGTCATTGGAGGATGACAGTTCATTTTCCCTACATAGTACTTTTCACAAATAAACACTCCTAACATTTAGTGGGATTGTAATGAAATCTTCTGTATGATTTTTAAGAAGAATCTCATTGTATTTCTTGAGTTCTATCAAATTTCAGCTTTTTAAAAATCTAATTCGTTAAGAAGTCTTTCTCTGAAATACTGCCATTAGAGAGTAAAAAGTTAGAGATTATTTTTCTAGATCCAAACATTTTCAAAAATACAAGCATTAAAATATATTTTAAAATTTTAAAGAGGACAAACCATCTTCAGAGAAAACATGGAAAATTTGATTTAGAGAGGAATATATGTGCATTTAATAGACAAATTACATATATATGGAATATATACATATATTTATATATGTAATATATATACATATATTTATATATGTAATTTATATATATTTTTTCTCTTGACTTCAACTAGAAATTTCCTTCTTTGAATGACCCATTGAGATGATCAAAAAACATTAATTTAGAAAATTAATTTGAAATTTATTTCAACTTTACATCAATGGTTAAGTTCATAAAGGAAAATAATAATGTATTCAACAGATTTTATCCAACATTCTTTGGGCAAGACAGTTTTCAAAAATTTCAACCAGTCTTCTACCTTCCCAGCATCCTTAGATTTAAAATTATTTTAAAATTACAATTTTACATTCAGGATACATCATAACCATTTCATTGAGAAATGTATATCCTTGTAACAATTATATTTTGGCAATTTTGATCTTACAGACACAGAAATGTTAAAGTTTGATATTTTACATTAAAAATAAGATGTTTTATGTATGATGTGCAACAGATATTAACAAAAGAAACATCTCTCATTTTGAGATTCCTCATTTCAGAAACTGCTTAACTAGAATTAAATTACAAAAAGTGAGCCATATTGTAAGCCACCACAATTGCTCTCAGGGGGCTTCACTCACTAACAATATAGTCTCATTTCTGGTGACTTTCTGAAGGGATCGCACAACTAGCCACTTCTTCAAAAATTCTAAGTCAGTAATAAACCTTACCAAGGAGTTACTTGTTGTATGTTTTCTTTACAGCACTATTTAGAAGATCACAAAAGAAAAAAATGAGTGAAGAGAGAAAAATAGAATGAAGATTGGTAAAATGGGTAAATCAAATTGAGTAAATTACGTTTCCAACACTAGATAAGATTTTAAAGGGAGTAAAAAGACAGCCAATGTAAAACATCAACTCTTAAATTTACTCATGATAAAATACACATATTCAGGAAGCGTATACTCACTGCCTTGAAAATAAAACAAAATTATGTGTTCATAGAAAATCAATGTAACTATGTTTAGTCTACAAATCCCATATGAAAAAGTGTCAGAATCCTACTTTCTTCCTATAGACTGACTGATGGATATCCAAAACACCAAATGCTTTTTTATATTTATTATTTATTTATTTATTTATTTATTTATTTATTTATTTATTTATTTATTGTGTATACAATATTTTGTCCATCACCCTGAGTTCCATTCAGGGGAGGGATGACTCCATAACCAACTCAGGTAAATGTCAGTCCTAGCCTCATGATCATGTCAACCATCAACCTGCTGATGGGATGGGACACGAACACCCTTTAATAGATCTGGTGGTCAGATTGTACCTGGGAATGAATGCTTCACAAACCAATTTGACCAAAGCTTTCTGGCTCGGTTATAATATAGCTCCTCCTTACTCTGAGGGCCTAGCAGTCGGCGCTTCTGTTTCCACAATGGCTGACATCAATCACTGCGTGTGGCACCAGAGCAAACAACGCCTTACCCTAGAAGTGACTGCTCAGGGACTATATATAGGACAGCTTCCCCCAGATGAACCTTCCATCTGTAATTCTTCACTGTCTGCCCACATTTTCATGCAGGATCAGCACTTGCTCCCACACAATGATTATTGGTAGACTTGCTCCACACGAATTGCCCCTTGTGTGCTTATGGAAATCCTAAACAAGACCAGAGGATATTGCATACTAGTCAGGCCTTTTCAGAGAATAAACTATCACACTGATCAGGAGTTCCTAGACTTTATGCAGCAAGGATGGAGCCTAGAACAGATTTAAAAAGAACAGATTTAAAAAATGGATTACTACTCAGCAGTAAAAAACAATGAGATCTTGAGATTTTCAGGCAAATGAATGGAACTAAAAGCAAAACTTATCTTGAGTGAATCATCCCAGACACAGAAAGACAAACACCATATGTACACACTCATAAGTAAATAATAGATATAAAAGAAAGGACAACAAGGCTATAATCCACAACCCCACAGAAGCTACTATGTAAAAAATAAGGATCATAAGAGGGACACACATGGAGGGCCCCAGGAAGGGGAAATAGTTAAGATCTCCAGTGTAAACTAGGGGGGCTAAAAGGGAGGGAATCAGGGATGGGAATATGATAGATCAAGAAGGACAAGTTGGGGGAGGCATGAAGAGGGAAAGTAATGAAAGTGATATCTTTATGAAATCATTATGGTGTCAGGGAGAGCCCTGGTGCTAGGGAAATACTCAGGAATCCACAGGTATGACCCTTAGCTAAGACTCTGAGCAATAATGGAGAAGATGCCTGAATGGGTCTTCCCTATAATCAGATTAATGATTACCCTAAATGCCTTCATAGAACCTACATCTAGTAACTGATGTAGAAAGGTGCAGTGACCTGAGCTTGTGGCAGCACATGGACTCTGGACTGAAAACTAGGAAGCTACCATGGGATGAATATAGGCCCTCTGCATGTGGGTGAAAGTTATATAGCTTGGTCTTTTATGGGGCCTTTAGAAGTGGGTACTAAGACCTGTCCTTGACACATTAGCTCTTTTGAACCTAATCTCTGTGGTGGGATGCCTTGCCCAGGCTTTATACAAGGGGAAGAAACTTGATCATTTCTCAATTTGATATGCCATGCTTTTTGACTACCATGGGAAACTTTACCTGTTCTGAATGGAGATTGAGGAGAAGTGGTTAGGTGGGGGGAGAGAATGGGATAAGATCTCTTGAGTCAACTGGTGGGGATACAGGTAAGGGAAAAGTGGATGAGGTAACTGGCTGATCGAGTTGGGGGAAGGATGGAGTGGGACAGTAATGAACATTGTTATATTGATATAGGGAGCCATTTGGGGGTTAGGAAAAAACCTACTTCCAGGGAAATTCCCAGAAGTCCACAAGGATGATCCCCACTAAGACTCCCAGCAATAGTGGAGAGGGTATCTGAACTAACCTTCTCCTACAAATAGATTGGTAACTACTTTAATGCCATCATAAAACCTCCATCCAGCGACTGCTGGAAGCAGATCTAGAAGTACACAGCCAAACACTTGGCTTACCTCAGGGAATCCAGTCAAAGAGGGAGATAAAGGATGATGTGAACTACGGGGGGTCAAGATCATGATGAGGAACAAACAGAGACAATTGACCTTAGCTAGTAAGAGTTTACAGACTCTGATCCAACATCTGGGGAGCCTGCATGGGACTGAACTAGATTCTTTGCATGTGGGTGACAATTGTGTGGCTTAGTCTTCTTGTGGGGGCTCTGGCAGTGAGACCAGGATTTATCCCAGGTACATGAACTGGCTTTTTGGAGCTCATTCTTTATGGATACCTTCCTTGCTCATCCTTATGGGGGAAGGGGCTTGGTTCAATCTCAACTTGGTAAGCCAGACGTTGTTTGTTAAGAGAGGCCTTACCCTCTCTAAGGAGTTGATTGGGGGGAGTGGGAAAGAGAGAGTAAGTGTAGGATAAGGGGAAGGAGGGGGAACTGGGGTTGGTATGTAAAATGAAAAGAATTAAATAATAAATGATTAAATAAAATTGGGTAATCCCATACTTGGTTCTTATGTATTTAGAATTTGTTTGTCTTGATGGATTGTTTCTTTAACCAGGATCATAGGAGTTATTGCCGAGAGAAAGAGAGAGAGAGAGAGAGAGAGAGAGAGAGNNNNAAACTTGTGAGAAGAACGGAGATGGGAGAGTTAGGGTAAAGAGTGATTGGTAAATATTATGAAAATACACTACGTGAAATTGTCAAATAATTAATATTAATTTATATAAAAATAAAAATGTCTTAGGTTTCTTTTCTTTAGAAAGTACTAGGGAAGGATATTCTGTATTTCTTCTGAAGTCTGGTAGCTTCTAGGCAGCTTGTAGAATTCTGCCATTTATATTTATCTCATCTCAATCTCTAAGTTTGTTGTCACATGGAATTCTATCAAATGTTTTATATGTCTTATAAGGACATTATTGATAAAACTTACTGTAGCACAATTATTGAAAATCAAGAGACAGAAATTGGGGTTCTACATGAAGGCCAGAAAAACAAAACAGCCACCTACTGACTCTTCAGGTTGAACCCCAATTTCAGTCTCTGGGTTTGTATCAGTCACACTGCAACTTTCTCAGGTTAATGTCAGTTGAACCTGTAATATTCTACTTAAATTAAAATCACATTCAGAGTTTCCAGCAGGGCACAAAATTTGGGAGGATTAGAGTTAAACACTATACATAATTGTAGATAGTCTGCTTTCATTTATAGAGCTAGTAAAGAAATCATAGGTTTTTCTAAGGTGTTTTATTTATTTTGAATGATTCTCTCTGTATTCCTGATTTTATCTGCCATCTTGTGTCAAATGTGTCAAATATGGATAGGCAGGTAACATATGTAAAATATGTCTGCCTTTTCGTTCTCTTTTCTATATACATTTAAAATATATGTGCTTTGCTCTAATTTTTCTAATAGAAGAACTCACAAATTCTAGAAATGCACACTAATCAAGGCTTTAAGCTGAAATCTCTTGTTGCTAAAAGTAAGGCAGATGTGCAAAAGGTAAATGGTAAATTAGTGAAAATTAGGTGATGTTAGTTTAGATAGATTCCATAAATACCACTGAGGCAGTTTCCACTTTCTTTTAAATATATAGTCTTTTCCACCAAACTTTGAACATATAAATAATTGAAGATTTTACCTCTTTCCTTCACCAGTTTCATTGTTCTGGCATTCTTGAGGAAATTCTACACTGTAAAATGTAAAATATGGGTCCTACAGAGATAGCACAGTGGTTAAGAGCAGTGATTATTCTTTCAGAGGTCCTCAGTTCAATTCCCAACAACCATGTGGTGCCTTACAGCCGTCTGTAGAAGGGTCTGATTCCCTCTTCTGGAAGAAAGGCATACATGCAGATAGAGCACTCATATATANATAAATCTTCTTTTTAAAAAAAAAGCCAGGTAGTTGTGTGCCAATGTGGGGCTGACTACATCCACATAAAATGTAAGAAAGCTTGGAAAGAAATTCTAGACACAGAAAAACAAAGTTTAGCCACTTTTTTTTTCTGGCTGGTGACATAATGCAGCTCCCTTAACAGATGTTTTTCTGATTCAGCAGTAGCAAAGAGAAAAAAAAATACCTCGTGGTTTCAAAATGGTGGTTGCCTGGTTTGCCAGAACAAATGGCTCTGACTTGTTCTGGAGGTCCAGCTATAGATCATTTAAATGGGTTTTGTGAGCAGAGTGCTACAACTTGTCTAATGGAAACATAGACCTGCTATGTGCCTGAAAATGGGGTTGTGAACATGAATTGCTAAGGAGACCACCACCCCAACATGTTGGATTAGGAGGAATCAAAAGCAAAGCAGCCTTAGAAGTGCTTAGCATTTTGAGAAATGCTCCAGGACACAAAATAATTACAGATACTCAATAGGACAGATTCAAACATAAAAGAACTCTAAATAAGTCACAGTGTTGGATAAACTTACATAGGCTTGGGAGAGAGAAGAAAAGAGTATAGAGTGTTATACAAAGAAATAAATGGTTTAATAAATAAAACAAAGCCTTTAAAGAGATAGAGTACAGACAGTAATAGAGTAAAAGAGTAAAGATAATAAAATAAACATTAAAAAACAATAAAGTAAAAGAAACATAAAGATGAAATATATACAGAGAATATGGATTATGTATATTATTGTGTTTCCTTGAATTTTGACTGTGAAGGAGCTAAGAAACCAACATTCAATCTTTAAAAGTATCTTCAAAATTTGAGGTTCTTCATTTGTTTCCACAGAGGGTGAGAATCTGTGGAGTCCTTCTAGTCTAATGTGGTTTGATGGACCAAGACACCTGAAAGGTCATTGTGACCACCCACAAAAATTTCTTTGCCCAATAAACAGCAGGAAGTAGTTTAGAGAGAACTATGCCCAAATTCCAAATATTGTTTATAAATGTTTATTTGTATTTAAAGGGGGATATGCTATAGAGATTTTCATTGGCATGGATCCTGATGTACTGATATAAATTTAAGGTATATATATATAACATATATACCTTATATATATATATATACACACACAAACTTGATTAAGATATTGTGCTTATGCATCTCATTTAAAATATAATGTGAAATTAAAACATTCAGGGTAATATATAATCATTTAATAGTCAAGCTTGTAGTCATGTTTGTTAGGTTTTCTAAATATAAAGAAACTTATTTCAGTTACACAGGTATTCTTCAAATCTTTCAGAGACCTTCAGATTATAGCATTTAAAATGTTTTAAGAACTTAGGACTTTTCTGAAAATATAGTTATATTTGTAGTTTTTCTTAGTTATGATAAAAGATAAAGTAGATGTAAATATTGTAACTGTAAATCTGTCTTGATATCTATTTTGTTATGTGTAATTTTACTATGTTAAAATTAAAACCTTCCTTTTTATTTAAACAGGAAAGGGGAAGTTATGTGGGATTCCCCTAACTTAATGGTTAATAAGGAGACTGTTTTGAGCATATAGCAAAGCAGGGCAGAACAGAGCTAGGTGGGGAAATCTAAACTGAATGCTGGGATAAGGAAGACAGAGTTTAGAGAAGTCATGTAGACCTGCCAGAGACAGATGCCAAATCTTTCCAGTAAGCCACAGCCATGTGGTAATAAGGAGATTAGTTGAATGGGTTAAATTAATATGTAAATGTTAGCTAATAAAAATATAGAGCTAATGGGGCAAGCAGGGACTTAAATAAATATTTTCTGTCTGATTATTTCAATATATGAATGGCCTGGAAACAATCAAGCAGCTTCCTACTACAGGGTAGTTGTGGCATACAACCTTAATCCCAGAACTTGGCAGGCAGAGGCAGGAAGATCTCTTTGAATTCAAGGCCAACCTGGTCTAAAGATTGTGCTCCAGAACAGCCAAGGTTACACAGAGAAATCTTCCTAAAAAAATTGCATGTAAGAATCTAGAATGAGGTCTGGTCTTTAAATTCCAGTGTAGAATATTACCTATTTGGAGTAAACCATATTTATTTCAAAAAGAAAAATGGCAGTATTATATTATTTCTAAGTAAATATTTGAACTGAATCAAGATATTTTCTTTTATAATAACATAAATCATAAATATGTTATTAGCTTAGTTATGGCGTTATATAACTGAAAATTAATATTGTACTATTTAGATGGAAAATACAAAATACATACATGCTTTCCCCCAAAGCCAGTATTGTTCTATTGTAGAAATAAAATACTAATATAAAATTTCCTTGCTCTCTATCTCTCTCTCTCTCTCTCTCTATATATATATATATATAATAAAAGTTACCAAATACAAATATATATACATACAGTAACTTTTATTTTTATTTTATTATTTAACACATTTTTATCACTTGCTCTTTCTCTTTCATCCTTCTAGCTCCTCCCATGCTCCTTAATTCACCTGTCTCATGTTTTGCCCCTCACCCTTATATAGGATTTCCTCCTTTTATTATATTATTGCAATAGGTATGCATATACATTATATATATATATNATGTCTTCTGTGTCAATTTTATTTTTTGGTGCATATGGTTTCAGAGATGAATACATTGTATAACCAATTTGAAGGTTCCTTTCTGAGAGAGGTGAATTCTTCCTCTTTCATGAGTTATTAGTGACCAGAATATAGTTCTTTGTCTAGAGGTGGAACACTGTGCCAATTTACTCATATTGTCATTGTTTGGGTAGTAATAAATCAACCATTTCAAGGAGATGGAATTTTATACAGACTTCGTGTATTTTCTCAATTTTGCCATTCTTTCTTCCTTGATAGTCATTAAACTACACATACAGAAGTTATACTGAAGATCTATACACAGGAACTGGGTTTCCCAAAGTCCATTGATCTGCATATTGTGCTCTTTTATGATTTTCTGTAATCTCCATTTGTCCCAGTGAATAGAAATTTCTTTGATGAGTATTGATAGCAACACTTGTTAGGGGGTAGAACTTAAATTTAAGAACATAGTTAGGATTCATGCTGCTTAACAAAGAGGTGGTTGTTGATATTTTTTTAAAGTCAATGATCTCACTAGCCACTGGTGGTTAACTGTATTTCTAGTGCCAGCTAGAGGCACATTCTCTGAGTAAACATTAAAGTCCTCTTATACTGTTGTTGGTTATCTCGCACATGTGAGTGCCAATATGGCACCTTCAGGAATCACTTTCAATACTCGTCACTGTTGCAGTTCGTATGTGTCATGCTGGGTGGGATTATTATTGATCCTCTCTCTTGTCTTAACTTGTATAATATTTTATGGAATTATGGAAGCTAGACTGCAGGAAGGAGTTTTCAGGTTAGATATAATCACTATTTTTAAAAACCGTCATTGAAAAAGCACTAGGTGATCAATTGGTTGCTTTAGAGATCAATTTTATGTAATATTATGGAATTTTGCAAGATGATAAAGCCAAAATTTTTGTTGGTCTAACATTCTACAATAATAGAATATTAATTTCAGAATAATGTGTATTCATTAAATGGCTATATCTTTTGCAGACAGTCAAAATGATAGGGTATTAATAGGGGTAGTTTCTAGTTTATTGTAAAATAGCTTCCAGTTTGCCAGGCTAGAAATCAGAAGCATTTGAATCACATTATTTGCTATTCACTTTTATGTTTAGCACTGTTAATGAGCTTATATAATACTATCTAGCAGCCAAATTTGTTTGTTATATTTGCTTTTATTTGAGTTTATCTAAAAATATGTATTTCTTAGAGAAAAATGAACCTATCTCTATTCTCCAAGGAACATTAATTAGACCAGCATTTTCTAATCTCCAGAAATGCTTACAAGATTATACAGCATTCACCTCCTATATATTTCCTAATGGTCCTGTCAACACATACAAAGGAAATGTTAAAAAATAATTTGAGCTTTTAGGAAATTAAAAATCCAATTTTGCTGTGTTTCTCAACAAAAATCATGCTACAAATGGGGCTCATATTTATTTTTAATTACATACAAACTCTTCCTTATGACAACTAAAATTTGATGCTTTTGTGACCTCTACAAAAAAATTCACCTGTAACCATAATTTGTTAGATTAGAGAAATTAGGGTAAAATAAATATTGCTCTGCAATATGAGAATCTTCTGTTCATTGAATCACTATTATTTTCCTATTAATTTACATTATTTGTGCAATAAAGATATAGTCAGATGTACATTAATGATACTGCAAGTTATACTCTATCATCAATAACTTGGTATTTTGTATTATCATTTAAGAATTTCAGGATTTTACAGCTTTCATATTTGAGATACGATGTATGAAAGATGAGTGTATGATCTTAGAGAAAAAAAGTAGATTGAGAAAGACAAATGCTGGATGATCTAATTTATATGTAAAATATTTAAAAGATGATCTGATACAAATAGAAAATTGAGTATTTGTTATGTACTGAGGTGATTGGGTATTAGGTTATGAGATTGCTCTGAAGACACAAAATTTCAGTTAGTTGTGAGAAATAAAAAAGATTTATTATACAATGTTTGTGCTGTAGTAACAATACATATTATTCTTTAGTAAGCTAACATACTACAAAGTGTTTTCACAGCAAAACTATGAGAAATAATGGAAATAATTATTAATTATATTGAATAATTGTATAATGCCACATTTAATAAATATATATTGTAAATGACAATTATAAAAAGGGGAAAACCTTCTTCTTTCATGGATGTAAGTATCCCAGAACTATACAATAAGGTTCTTGTAAATCTGCCTGAAGGTACTCCTTAAGAGACATGTTCAAGAGATAGAAGATTATCATATATACCTCTCTCCATTAGGTGCCTTACTTTTTATATTATACTATCAACTGGCTACATTTAAAACTCCATTAATGGGTTCTTAATTTGGAAAGTTCAGTGTTAAGCTCTAGAGTTTTCTGTTGAAACTTTCAATCATAAATTCTTTCTCTAAGTGTTATCAAACTCCTAAGTGTTGTTGACTTTGAAGATGTAGATGGGCTTCAGAAGAATATTTATGACTCAAAATTCAATTCGCTTTTAACAAATATGTACACTAAACATGAAAAATTGAAAAGAAAGGGGATATAAATTTAACTAGACCAATATTTCAAAAATTTTAGATGCTGACCATTCCTAGAATATTTATACTCTGCCCTGAGTTATTTACCAATTGCCCACCCAATGCAAAAAATAAGCAATGAATTATAAAATTTTGTTGTAATGATTAATCATTTTCATTGATGGATGACATCAGATTCTATCCTTGAAACTGGATCATAAAAATAGGGTAAAATCTAGTTATGAATGCTTGTGGCCTTCATTGTCTATCTTGGAACTAGCAAGCACAGGTTTATACCATGATCTTATGTCTAAGAGGCCTTCATTGTCTATCTTGGGAACTAGCAAGCACAGGTTTATACCATGATCTTATGTCTAAGACTATCCTTCATATTCGAGCAAAGTCATCCAATGATAATTTCATCATATGATTATATTTTGGATGCATTGAAACCTTAATGTGTATTATTTCTCAATATTAAGCTCTCCATGTTTTTCCTCAAGCTTGCTCATTCATATTCTAGTAGAAATATTTTTCAAAGATCCACAAAACTGCAGGATGGAAAAACTACTTTCTTTTCAACTCAATATAAGTACAAATTACTACAAAATAGACATCCTGTTCTTTTATATATGTTGACTAATTATTTTATCAGCTGAATGTAATAACTGAATGATAAAATTTATTGAAATAATAAATGAAATGGATTATAAATACATAAATGTATTAAAAAATTCAAAGATATTCTGTATTCTCTGTGTGTATCAGCCAACTTTCTATTAGTATAACAAATACTTGATATAAAATTATAAACAGAAAAATCTTAATTTATGCACTATGGTATATACATACATGTTCATGCATGTGTGCACATATTTGTGTGAATGACTGTCAGAGATTAACATTTAGTATCTTTCTTGTTAGATATTTACATAACTAACACAAAATTCAAGCAGGCCAAATTATCAAGAGCTGGACATAGGAATCCTCTGACAAATGAAAAAACAAACAAATTGAGTATATTCTGGTCAGTGGAAAACTCTTATCTAGTATCCAAAACAGCCAATCATTTCCTAGTTCTAACTAAGGATCAAATCACTAACTTGTTATGACCAACATTCAGCTGAAACTTATGAGAGGCACACCAGGAAAGACAACCCAAAGGATCTATTGTAAACAACCAATAAACCCAGTTGTATGGAGAGAGTATATGAGAACTGCTGAAAAAAAGTTAAATATCCCTTCAGTAATATGTAAAGTGAATGGGAAAAAATCAAAAGAGCTATGCAGGAGGCTTCAGAGGTGATGCTTGGTTATGCAAAAAGGGCAACAACACTAGTAGAATGAGTTACTGCTGAGATGATCAACCTGGCCAATGAAAGAAGGAAGATAAAAAGCAAATGAAGAGGTAATCCACAAGCAACAAACATGACAGGTATCTGTACAGGGAGGTCAAAGAAGACTGAAGAAGGATAGAGAGATGTATATACAAGGCATATCTAGAGAGGTTGAGGAGGCTAGACTCCATAATAAAATACAACTTGTCTACATAGCTATTAGCCAGATAACTGCCAAATAGTTTTCTCAGATTTGGGTGATTAAATATGGGCAAGGTCACTTATTAACATACCCAGCAAGAAGAGAATAAATGGAGGCAACATTTTGAAACTCTATACAATGACCTTAATGCCGTCAGGGTAGACTATAATAAGAAATATTTTGGCAGCCACCAGAGACAATGAAAATTATTAAATATTTATAGGAGTGAAATAGAGGAAGCTAACAAGAGAGTGAAATGCAAGAGGTATCTAAGAGTGGGTAACATCATGGTGTATGAGTTCCTTCTGTCTATGTGCTGCTTTCATTGGTTAATGAATAAAGAAGCTGCTTGGCCTGATGGGGAAAAACTTAGGTAGGCAGAGAAGACAGAACTGAATTCTGGGAAGAAGAAAGCAGTCAGGCAGAGAAGCAATGGATCCTCTGCCTGAGATGGAAGCCACCAGTTTGATTCTTTCCCAGTAAGCCACTGCCACATGGCAATACACAGATTAATACAAATGGGTTAAATCAAAATATGAGAGTTAGCCAATAAGAGGCTAGGGATAATGGTCCAAGCAGTTGATTTAATTAATACAGTTTCTGTGTTCTGTTTTCTGAGCTAAGCTAGCCAGGCAACCAGGACAACATACAACCTCTCCCTACCAAAATTTGTGCCCCACATTGGGCACTAGAAGAAGACATAAGCCACAAAACAATCCCACAGCAGTTTAGAATTATGAATACTAAAAAGGTTAATTATTTAACAGGAAAACTTACAGATCACTGTCCTAGATTATAGTGCTCTGCGCAACCAGAAACAGAGTCTAGCAGTTGGAAGCAGGAGCTGAAAGCAAGAGAGCAAGTGCACGGTAACTGCTGCATTTTAAACAAAAGAGACCACGCCCAAGTGGGATGGTATCATAAAGACTATTGGCTGAAGGAGCAGAATGTGCTCACACAGCACCTATAAGTGAGTCATAAAGTGAATACTTGTGAGTTATTATTCATGGATAATTTACATTGCTATAGTTTTTGTATATTGATACAAGATCAAATTAAAAGTGTTATTTTTGTTGACATTATTTGTAAACTTATGCAAAGTTATTCTGTCAGATTGTATATATGTATGTTCTTATCTCTGTTTATGACATTTTATATATTGATACAATTTTTATTTATTATTTTATTATTATTATTATTATTATTATTATTATTAAAAATTTCCACCTACTTCTCTCCTCCCAGTTCCTTCTCATTCCCACATACTCCCTCCCCGTCTTTTCGAGTCCAAACAGCACTCAGGGTTCTCTGCCCTGTGGGAAGTCCAAGGTCCTCCCCCCTCCATCGAGGTC
>LOEQ01008742.1:23011-39979 GCA_001685075.1 Bramus lutescens
TTGTGGCTATTGTGAAAGGTGATGTTTCTCTGATTTCTTTCTCAGCTTCTTTATCATTTATATATAGGAAGGCTCCTGATTATTTTGAGTTGATCTTGTATCCTGCCACATAACTGAAGGTAGGAGTTCCCTGTTAGAGTTTTTGGGGGTCAGTTATGTATACTATCATACCATCCGCAAATAGTGAAAGTTGGACTTCTTCCTTTCCATTTTGTATCCCCTTGATCTCTTTTTCTTGTCTTATTGCTCTAGCTAGAACTTCAAGAACTTTTTTGAATAGACAGCCTTGTCTTGTTCCTAATTTTAGTGGAATCGCTTTGAGTTTCTCTCCATTTAATTTGATGTTAGCTGTTGGCTTGCTGTATATTGCTTTTATTATGTTTAGATATGATCCTTGTACCCCTGATCTCTCCAAAACCTTTATCATGAAGGGGTGTTGAATTTTGTCAAATGCTTTTTCAGCATCTAATGATCGTATGTTTTTTTTTCCTTTCAGTTGATTTATTTGTTAGATTACATTGATAGATTTTCATATGTTGAACCATCCCTGCATCTCTGGGATGAAACCAACTTGATCATGGTAGATGATTTTTTTATGTGTTCTTGGATTCGGTTTTCCAGTGTTTTATCACTTTTTTTTTGCATCAATGTTCTTAATGGAGATTGGTCTGTAATTCTCTTTCTTAGTCTAGTCTTTGTGTGGCTTTGGTATCAGAGTAACTGTAGCCTGAATTTAAAAAATGGCAATGTTCCTTTCATTTCTATTGTGTGGGACAATTTGAGGAGTGTAGGTATGTTCCTTTCGTTTCTATTGTGTGGAACAATTTGAGGAGTGTAGGTATTAGCTTTGCTGTGAAGTTCTGGCAGAATTCTACACTGAAACCATCTGGCCCTAGAATTTTTTTAGCTGGGAGACTTTTGATAGCTGCTTCTACTTCCTTAGGGGTTATAGGTCTATTTAAATTGTTCATCTGGTCTTGATTTAATTTTTGCGTGTGGTATCTATCCAGAAAAATATCCATTTCTTTCAAGCTTTCCAATTTTGTGGAGTACAGGTTTTCAAAGTATGAGCAAATGACTCTCTGGACCTCAGTGCTGTTGTTATGTCCCCACTTCATTTCTGATTTTGTTAATTTGGATGTTACTGCTCTGCCATTTGATTAATTTCAGTCAGGATTTGTCTCTCTTGTTGATTTTCTCAAAGAACCAGCACTTTAGTTTCCTTGATTCTTTGTATTGTTGTCTTTGTTTTCATTTTGTTGATCTCATCCCTCAATTTGATTATTTCCTGTCATCTACTCCTCCTACGTGGGTATGTTTCTTTTTGTTCTAGAGCTTTTAGGTGTGCTGTTAAGTTGCTAGTGTGAGATATCTCCACTTTTTTATGCGGGCACTTAGTGCTATGAACTTTCCTCTCGGCACTGCTTTCATAGTGTCCTATAGGTTTGGATATGTTGTGTGTTCATTTTCACTGAATTCTAGGAAATCTTTGAGTTTTTCTTTTTTTCTCTTTTTTTTCCTCTTTTTTATAGCTATTTATTTATTAAAAATTTCCACCTCCTCCCATCCTCCCATTTCCCTCCCNCCAGTCCTAAGAGCAGTCAGGGTTCCCTGCCCTGTGGGAAGTCCAAGGTCCTCCCCCAGGTCTAGGAAGACGAGCATCCAAACAGACTAGGCTCCCAAAAAGCCAGTACGTGCAGTAGAATCAAAACCTGAGATTCTCTCTTCCATCTCTTGTAGTCTGTTGGTTATGCTTGCATCTGTAGTTTCTGAGGTTTTTTTGTTTTTGTTGTTGTTGTTGTTGTTTTACCCAGATTTCCATTTCCAGAATTCCCTCAGTTTGTGATTTCTTTGTTGCCTCTATTTCGGTTTTCAAGTTTTGAACTCTTTGAACTGCTTGCTTCACCTCTTTGTTTTTCCTTACTGTTTCTTTGCTTTCTTTAAGAGATTTATTGACTTATTCTAATTTTTTGTCTTTTCCTCCATTTTTTTAAGCGAGTTTTTCGTTGCCTCTTTAAGGGTCTCTATCATCTTCACAAGTTACATTTAAGGTCATTTTCTTCTGTTTCTTCTGGGTTAGGATGCTCAGGTCTTCCTGTCATGTAACAACTGGGTTCTGGTGTTGCCATATTGCTTTTTATGTTGTTGAATGTAGTCTTGCATGCACCCACCCATCTTTCCTTCCAATTGGTGCAGTCAGTGCCTTTGCCTCTTGGTTCAATCCTTGCAGTTTTCTGTGTCTCAGGGAGTCACTTGATCCATCTGTGTGGTTGTTGCTCCATGTCAGGGAGCCACTGAGGTCTCTGGGCATGGGTGGGTTTGGGTGTGGAGTGGGGCTTATAGATTACAGGGTCTGATCAATGAGGGGCTGTTGGAACAGCCTGCCTGCAGGAGGCTTTCCTACTTCGCTGGCGAGTGAAGCTGAGGCAGGTGGGGGAGTGGCTGGGGTTTTGCCCTGGGGCCTAAGGCCTAGTAACTGGACTATCTAGCTGGGGAGTTGGTCACTCACCTCTTGGTCCACTCTGGGCAGTCATAGTCTATGCCTCAGAGAGCCCTCGAGGGCATGGGGGATGAGTAGGTTTGAGGACAGAGTGGCGCTTGTAGATTCCAGGGTCCAATAGATGGGGGTGATAGAAGCAGCCTACCTGCAGGCGTCTTGCCTGCTGGCTGGCTAGAGAAGCTAGCATAGGTGTTTTCAGTGTCAGTCCACATTAGGTGCCCAGGGCCTCCTTTGTGGTGGTGTATAGAGGCCTCACCACTTCCAGAAACTCTGGTGTCCAGAGGCAGCAATATCCAGCTGCACCTAGAAATTCTTCAACCTGTCTCTTAGTCTTTGGAGTTGAGATCTGAAGGATGAAACCAATCCTACTCAGAGATAGGCTCCTTTTGCCTCCCATCAGCTGCTAGCCAACATAGGTAGCCTCTGATGTACAAGTTAGGGTTTTATTTGATAATGTGCTATAGTACAAGGTCAGTAACTTTCCTGGGTCATTGTGTATTGTTTAATCTAGATGGGGCAGCTGAACTGGTTAGTTCAACAATTATAGGAACTTGGTGTTGGGCCAGCCCTAAAAGGTTGGTTTCTGCCCATCCACCTGGGAATCTTTGTTGCCAGTCTCAGAGATGGCCAACTCTACCCTTTGATTGGAGGCAGAACTTTCAGCTAGGAGACATTCTTGACAGAGTTTCTGATGGGTTTACAGTACCAGACATGGATTCACTCCTGTAGAGTAGACCTGAGAACCCACCAGAAAGAAACAGGTTACCTCATAACAGTAGAGCCACCACTGTGTGAGTGAGGACATCTTGTTGATTAGGTCAGCCTCATAGTTGGGATTCACAGCTGGGTGGGACCACTGTCATCTCTTGTCACTCAGCAGCCAGCACAGTGCCTTTCAGGACTGTGAAAGCTAGCCCTGAGCCTCCCTTTTCTTTTACATCATTATGTGACCTTCTCTGGAAAGTCATGAACAAACATCTGCTCACACCAGATAGGGCACCAATGGTAGACCAAGGTGACAATTCCACCCAAGCCCAACTTGGTGAAGTAATGAGTTTATTGAACTTAGTTACAGAAGAATGAGTGAAGGTGACTTTCAGGGGTGTAGGTGAACCCAAATCATCCCCACCAACAACACCTCTCACCCTTGAACGGATGGCATCTTCCCCATAGTGACAAAATTAGCCTCTCTATGCTCTAGCACCTTCAAGACCACCTATGGCTGGGGCACAGCTGTCAGGAAGGCTCAGTGGGGAGGGACTGAGCCCTGAGGAGATGGTCTGATGACCTAGTCAGGCTCACCCTCCTTCCCATCTGCATGTCTCTGCAGATCTCCTTAGCATCCTTCCAGGTGGGACAAGCTCATGAGAGTTTTCACCCCAGCGTCAGCAGTGACTATCCCTTGTTGAGAAAGCACAAGCCATAGCCGAAGGTTCTCTGTGATAAGAGTGTATAATTGTAAATGTTTTGTTAACATGTATCCACTATGCATAATAATGGGTCTGATGATGTCATTTCCGTGCGTGTCTTCACGTGCTCTGATTATATTCACCTCCATGCTGTGAGGGAATGTCAGGAATCCACATCGCCAAGGTCTCTCGTGGAGTCATCCTGGCTGTTCTAATGATGATGATAATGGCCGATAACCTCGGGAGACCGTGTTCCTCTACTGACTGGTGGCACGGGTGCTTGGCAAGAACTCTACCACTGAGTACAGCTGCAACCCTTGGCTATTGTGAAAATGGGTCTCACTATGTAGCCCAGGCTGGACTGGAACTTACTTTGTAACTGAGACTGGTCTCAAACTCATCACTTCTTGCCTCAGTCTCCTGAGTTCCTCCACTTTTGGCTGAGCGTCAGCCAAAAATTGAAGAATGAGGGCAAAGATCAGCTCTGCTCCCAAGCACGTGAGGTGGTTCATATTGATTTTCAGCTTGACAGAATCCAGAGTCACCCAGGGGACAAGCCTCCTTGCACACCTGTGAGGGATGACCCAGGTGGGCCACCCTCTGGATGATTAGGTTAATTAGTGACAAGAACCACAGTGAGCATAGTGGCTCCATTCCCTGGCCTGAGGGACCGGATTGATTAAGTGTGGAAAGTGAGCTGAGCACAGGCTTCATTGCTGTCCTTTCTGACACCCCCATCCTGGTGGACTGTACCTTCAAACTGTGAGCCAAAATAAACCCTCCCTGAGGTTGCCTCGACGGGGTATTTTAAGTTGCGTTTTTCATGAGAGCAGAGGATACGGGTACTGCAGCACACTGTGGCGAGTGGAAGGAACCTTGCTGGGGAAGGCTCTCTGCTGCCACTGCATGCGCTCCAGGCATCAAACCCGGCTTGCCAAGCTTGGTGGCAAGTGCTTTTCCCTGCCATCTCTCCAGCCCTTGTCAAAGAACTTCCTCACAGCAATGTGACCAAGAACTAAGTCTCCAGCAAATGGGCTCGGGGCCAGTGCCCCGTATGTGTTCCAAGAGCGGCACTGACCCTGATCATCACATATGAACGTACGACACATGGGTGTGGGTGATGATTTGTCCCCTCACAAACAGCCAGAGCCAGGGCACACATACTGAAGTCAGGCTGGGATGGAGATAATGACCTTCCAAAGAAGCCTAAGAAGAGACCCGGAAAATCTCCACTCCAGAATTCTTACCTGGAGAATACTGCACCCACATTCAGAGAGGGTCTCCCCACTTCAGTGAGCCTATTACAACTCCTCCCAAGCATACCCTCTGGCTAACCTAGTCAAGGCCATCCCTCACAGGCAAGCACAGAATCAGTCTCCTAGGTCACTCTGGATCGTATCGATCAAGCTTAGCAAAGAGAGGGTGTTGGTTGAAACAAGGCTCACACAGATACCATGAACTTCAAGGAGAGCTGCATTCTGGAGGGACTTTCCACATTCCTCCAACTCCAGGATTTCTTCTGTGTTTAGAGTACATATGTACATGCGTATGTACATTTATGTGTGTATGGGGGGCTATGTCTGAGTGTTTGGGTCGTGTGAGTGTATCAATGTCTATGCTATATGTGTGCACGTATATGTGTATGTTTTTATGCACATGTTCGTTAATGCATGTGTGAGCACACATCTGTATGCATAGCTGTATGTGCATGTGTTTGTGTGTGGATGTGGACAAGCATATTGTGTGCACATGTTTATGTGTAAATGTATGTGCATCTTTGTGTGTGCATGAGTATTTGTGTGTGCTGTGTTATAAAACAGCCTCAGCTATGGGTCCTCACCTTCCACCTGGTTGAGGCAGGCCTGTCTTATTTCTTCTGCTCCATACTCCAGGTCAGCTTGCCCATGAGCTTCCAGATGATTCCACTGTCTCCATTTCCTATCTTGTTATAAGGATGCTTAAAAAAAAGCTGTGACCCCAGCATTTTAGAGGCAGAGGAATGTGGATCTCTGAGTTTGAGGCCAGCCTATTCTACTTGGTGAGTAGTACATAGTGAGACCCTGGAGAGGGGAGCAGAAGTTGGGGGTCACAGGCACAAGCTACCACATCAGAGCAGGTCATCAGCCTTTCATGACAAGGATTTTCCACCCACGGAACCATCTCTCAGCCCCTTTCCACGTTTCCCCTAAGAAGACCCACTCTGAAGTGGAGGCTGTTCAGCCTAGGTTAACTGTGGCTTCTCGGCCCCTTGCTTAAGATGGTGTCTCTTCTTAGCTACAGGGCTACATAGCACAGCAGCTCTCTTGAGTTTGTGCCTTCCATTTTGCTGAAATTGTCACCAGAGCATGTTCTCAAGGCCCCTCCCTTATGTCTTTCTTTGCTGGTGACTTTGTAGCCCAGCTGTCCTGGAACTCACTGTGTAGACCAGGTCGGCCTGGAGCTCACAGAGATTCACCTGCCTCTGTCCCTCTGCCCCCAAGAGCGGGGATTAGAGGCACGGCCACCATACCCAGCTTTTCCAGGACTTTTTAAGACACTTCTGAACATGCAAAGCTGGGTGTGGGGAAGGTCCCAGAAGCCCAAATAGTCACAAAGAGGATTTCCCCAGACACACACCAGAAATGTGGAAACCACAGCCCTCACCCGAGGGGATGTTGCCAACTCCCGGCCACTGCCAAGTGCTTTCTTTTCTTCTCTAATTCTCTTTTAAAAATAAATTTTCTTTATCCGTGGTAAGTTTATAAATGCAATGAAATATGATTATATCCACCCCTATTCCCCTCCAACATCCCCGTGTCCCCTCAGACACACCCCTTCCCAACTTCTTGTCTTTTTTTTATAACCCCCTAAGTTCAGTTAGTGATGCCCGTGGGTCAGTGGGTGGGGCCACCCACAGGAGTATGGGTACCCAGACAGTGTCTATGCCCTCAGAAATAGTTGTTTCTCCCTCCACAGCACCCAGCACCTTCCAGGAACTCCTCAGTAAGGGATGAGACCTAAAGAGCACCCCTTCATCTATGCCAGAAGTTTCTCTTGCTCAATCTTAAGCAGGTCCTTCTGTCCCTGGGACTCACCTGCATCCCCAGGACTTGGATTGCAAGCACACATCACCATGCATGACTGTCTTATGTGCCTGGGGTTGAGCTTGCACCCCCCATGTTTGCTATCAGCTCCATAATGACATCTTCATTTAAATACATCATGTGCTTTGACGACATGTCCACAGATTCTTTGCTACTTCTTCCTTCAAACAAGGGCTTAATTCCTCCTTCCTTGAGAATGGGCTGAATTCAGTGACTTGATTCTAACAGTCGGGAAAGAAAAGGCTATTACAGTGTATGGCCACTGAGACTCGGCTATGGTGGCATGTGGCTTCTTCCTCCTCACTGTAACTTGGCACAGTTGTGCACTAACATGTTTGAGGAATGTTTGAGGAAAGTTACAGAGGAGTCATGTGTCTTGGCCCATTTCGTATTGCTATAACAAAATATCCAAGACTGAGCACATGACAAAAACAGGTTTGCCTAGCTCACAGTTCGGAAGATACGATATCGTGATTCTGGCATGCGTGCCAGCCTGTCTGAGGACTTTTGTCAGAGAGCATCCAGGAGTAGACAAAAGCACAAAAGAGATCACATAAAAAAAACAGGAGGTAAGAGGTCAAGAAGGGGACACAGCCACTCTCACGAGAACCACCCCAGTCCCACAAATGCTGCGTTCATCCCTCTCTGTGACCTAACGGGCTCCCACGAGCCTCTGTTTTGAGCTCTTCTCCTGAAAAGATGTGAGCAAATATCTATTCATCCCAGATTTTTCTTAAGTTCTTTTTAATTTTTTTAATAAAAATTACTTTATTGTGAAGAGCTTGTAGTTAAAAAGCATCCCAAAAAAGGTACCCCAAAGTGAGACCAGCCAGACCTGAGGCTGCGCGTCTCAGCAAGCATGGGTGCACACCTTAGCAGCTATGGAGTCTCCACTTTGGACTTTACACTTTCACTACCAGTACATTCTTAAGCATTTCTCCACCACAGAAACAAATCCACAGCAGAGTTAAAATGCAAACAATCAGCTTTCTGCCTTCCTTCACGAAACACAACCTTGACTAGATGTCTTTCCTACATACTGTGCTGGCTTCCCAGCCAGAGATGAATGGATAATGAAAACCAGGTATATATATGCAGAAAAGGGAATGCTATTCATCGCTAAAGAAAACTGAGCTCACAAAATTGGCAAGAAAATGGATGGACTTGCAATGTATAATATTAAACGAGATCATGCAATCTAATAATTTTAATAACTGTACTGATTTCTTCGTTCTATTCTCAAACAAACAAATATGAAATAAAATAAATATATTTGGAAAAAATAAGACATGAAATTTGAGAGTGCGATGTGTTCAGGGTGCCGGGGGGACTTAGAGAGGGTCATGGGGTAAATATAGGTATGAAATTTTCCAAGAATAAATAAAAATATTGTTTAGATTTTCAAGATGGGCGTGATGGTAAACCTTTGTGGTCTCAGCACTCAAGGTGGAGGGACAAAGGCCAGAGTACTGAGGGTTGGAGGCCAGCCTGAGTCCAACAGTGACGCCCCATCTCAAGAAAAGCTGAAGCTGGTGCCGCAGATGTGGCTCAGTGGTTAAGAGCGCTGACTGCTCCATCGGAGGTCGCACTCTGGTCCAGCGCCCAGTCCAGCTGCCCGCAACTCCATCTCCAGGGCTCTGACCTTCGGCACAGTACGGATGACACCACACACTGGGCTCCGTGATGATGGCACAGGCTCAGGTCACTACTCGACCTCACTGGTGCCGTGTAAGGTGTGCACTGGCTAGCTTGGAGTTCAGATGTGCAGGAAGGAACAAGTGGGGGCACAAAGCAACAACAATTGGGGTACACCTGGCTACAGACAGGAAGATGAGACCAAGCAAGGAGCTGAAATCTAAGGTTGGAATTCAAGATTGGGAGCTTCACTCTCAAACTCGGGTGCCCGTGGGCAAGAGCACAGGCCTGTTGTGGGGTGCACTGGAAGTCAGGGCCCTGGGTCTCAGGGGCTAAAATTGAAGGGCTGGTGTCCATGCCCTTCGGAAGCTGCGAGGAAGAATCTGGCTTCCATCTTCCTTGGCTTGTGGTTCTTCATCAGCCTCCAGAAAGAGCACAGTGGGGGTGGGGAGGCTCCGCGAAAAGGCAGTTGCAGCCAAGTCTGGCTGTCTGTGATCCCCAGGTCCCGCACTGGAGAAAGTACTGACTGCTCTCCCTTTCTCTCTGTCTCTGTATCTTCATCCTCCCTCTGTCCACTCAGCCTCTCTGTTCTCTCCTTTCTCTTCCTTTCTCTCCCGAGCCTCACCCCTCTTTCCTTTCCTTCTCATATATCTCCCCTCTCCATCTGCGTGTGTGTGTGTGTGTGTGTGTGTGTGTGTGTGTGTGTGTGTCCTTCTTGACCATATAAGGGCCCTCTGGTAGCATTCGGCCACCTATAAACTATCCCTTCTCAAAGTCCTTAGCCACGCCCCATCTGCAAGGGCTCTTTCCCACGGAAGAGAAAATACTCGGCTTTGACAAGGACACAGGAACGGGGACTCAGGAGTCACACCATATTCTGCCCACCCCAGGCAGGGCCCTAGAATGTGAACACCATTGAGGATGGAGGCTCTACCTAAAGGATGCCTGGGGCTGTCCAGCCTGGACTGCAGAGATCCTGAAGCGGGGAGGGGAAGAAGGGGAAGGATATAGGAGAGGAAATGAATGACTGTAGCACCAAGTGGCTCACACAAGCCAAAACTTTTTATAACTTTCTCAGCAGTGAAGAAAGCACATGACAGTCACCATTAGAGAAGTCTGCCAAGCGGAGTCCCATTTGCTGACACCCTGAATGGTGGAAGGGAACCTGGGGACCCTCAGAGGAGATCTCCAGGGATGCCCCATTTGAACTGATCATTCCTCTCTAGGGCTTTAAACCCTTCCATGGCTCCCCACTGCCCCGGGGAGGACATTGAAGGCAACAGGATCCTAAGACCCTGCATAGGCAGTATATTTAGTGTCTTATTTGAGGTTTCTGCTGCTGTGATGGACACCATGACAAAAAGCAAGGTGGGAAGGGCAGGGTTTATTTCATCTTAACCACTCCCAGGACACACTCCGCAGCTGACGGCAGTCAGGGCAGGAACCTGGAGGCAGTCTCTGAAGCAGAAGGCGTAGAGCAACATGGATTACCAGCTCGCTCAGTCAGCCTTGCACACAACTAAGAGCCACCTGGCCAGATGTTGCATAGCCCACAGTAGGCATGGCCCTCCCACATCAATCATCAATCAAGAAAATGCTCCCTCAGATTTGCCCACAGGCAATCCCATGGAGGATTTTCTCAACTAGGGTTTCTCTTCCCAGATAATTCCAGTCTGTGTCAAGTTGACCAAAAAAAGAAAAAAAAATCCAGGACATCTGCCATCTCGATTCATTGCCTACACCTGCTGAAATTGAGGGGGGCCTCTGCAGTAGGTTCTGGGGACTCCCTAGCCAAGCACCATGTGCTGGCTGCTGCACCCATCCTCCCAGCTGCTCTGACTGTTGCCACCTTCGTCCTTTGCTAACCAGCTGCAGAAAACCACAGACCAGAATTGCAGCCCATATCTGAAGATCACAGAAGCACGGAAATCCACAGACCCTGAGGGGAGACAAACTTCCTGCATCTTTCTAGTCCCAGGCTCCCTGTATCTCTTTAGCTGAGACCACATCTTAGCTGTGATGGCTAGTCTTTGGGGTCAACATGACAGATAGAATCATCTGGGAGACACGGTGCTGGGACATATAGGCATAGAAGGTGTTTCCAGAGAGGGCTGAAGGGGAAGACCCACTCTGAATGTAGGTGCTGCCGTCTCACAGACTGGGGCCCCAGGCTGAACAAAAAGGAGGAAACATACACACAGAAAGAAGATATGAAAGTCAGAGGGGCCTTGTAGGGAAGGGAGTTTCAGCCGGAGAGGAACAAGGTTTGAAATCCCTTGTACATGTGTATGAACTGCCAAATGTCAAACAATTACTTAATGGTGGGAATGGAAACGGTGGGCTGAGCACTTGCCTTCCTCTCTCTCTCTCTCTATCCTGACTGTAACACAACGTGCCCAGCTCCTCACACTCCTGGCAGGTGCGCTAAACTCCTCAAACTTCCTGACATAAGTTGCTTCTGTGAGATATTTAATCACAGTAAAGAGAAAAGTTACTAAGATGCTTGCTGAGACTCCACCCTACTCCTCTTCTGCTAAGAGCAAAGCCTCAGGGACCCCTTGCCCAAATGTATAAAATGGTCTCTGTGCCATTACATAATCTGCTTCACATGGTGTCAGTCTATAGTCAATAAGTTGCTTGTATATACACACGCACAAAATTGTGAATTGAACACTTCAAGTCAGAACTTGCCAATACAACGGGACACTCATTGTGTAGTCATATGACATTTACTCATTTAACAAATGTTTCAGAATGCAGAAATATACTTTTAGTTTTCATTAAACATTAAAATTTCATAAGTAAAAGTTATAATCTTTGTCTTCAAAATTCATAAATGAAAGTTATAGTTTTGCCCTCAATGTCTTAACACCATATCTGAAGCAAGCTCATTTGCAGGCATGTATCCTTCTCAGCATAAAGAGTTCTTCCTCCAGGAAGCCTTCCTAGACTGTGCTGAGCATCAGCTTCCTGGGAATTAATATGTTCTATCCTAAGGATGCTCCTTGAGTCTCAGGAAGTAAACCAATAGTCAACAACTCACAAGGCTCAGGAAAGCCCTGAAGTTTACAAAACTGGCAAAGCCCCTTGCCAAGTTATCCAAGAAAAGACAATTGCTGAGGAGGGACACTCTCTTGCCTGAGGAGCTGCCTACAGGTTCCACAGAGAACTCCAGGCTGCCCGTAAACCAATCATCACTCATGCTTGGTGACTTTTATGTGATGCAACTACCATGTTAAAGTCACTGGTTCACTAAGCTAGACAGTGTGGAGTCATTCCTTAGGATTATTATTGGTGCCTGGAATAAACAGACACTTACTCATGCCTGTGAAAAATTTCTACACCCCAATAACCTTTCCACCAACACAATAATCCAAATCAGACAAAATCAAACCAAATTAGAAAAAGCCCAGGTTTAATAATGGATACTATGCTCTCAGATGGCTTTCCAGCCCTCTAAAGAGGAAATGGGAAAGGAAGACCGGGAAGAAAAAAGAAAAAAGACCACATGTCTGTTTTCTGGGGGACAGCTTAAATACCCTGTGAGAGTGGTCTTGAGCATCTCTGGGGAGGGGTCATTGTTTGGCAGGCTTTCTGAGATGCAGCAGGGTTTAGAGAGAGATGGGGGAAGAGGCTTGGGGTGGAGCTTCCACCTGAATATTCCAGACTCTTTGGGTATATGGATGCTAGAGACTGGGATGAAGCTTCCATCCAAACAGTCTGTCTCCAGGAAAGTCACACAACAAACTATAAATCAACAAAGGGTTCATGGACTGAGGCCCACAGGATGCCGGATAAATAGCCAAGAACGGTTGCTCTGTGGAGTCCTACAGAGCCCAGCTGATGCCCCCATCAACTTGTGGCAACATTAGGAAGGTCATATACCAGAGATGCCCATTAAACACTCAGAAGTAAGATCGTGTAGTCACAAGAAATGTGGTCACCATGAGTCAAGAATGACACAGACTAGCCCCAAACCTGAATCCCCAGGAGCCAGCCTAAAGTCTTTTCTGTATAAGTCACTTCCAGAATCTCAGATACCTGCTGTCCTCCTTCGTTCCTCTGTCGCTGTGATAAAACACTGACCAAGAGAAACTGCGGGAGGGAAAGGGTGGATTTGGTTCACACCCTCAAGTAACAGTCCGTCATTGAGGGAAGTTGGGCAGGAAGTCAGGGTGGAAGTCAAGAAGGCAGGAACTGAAGCAGCAGCCATGAAAGAACCCTGCTTGCTGGTTTGCTCCTAGGGGCTTCCTCATCCCCTTCCACACACGGCAGAGTTGCCTGCAAGCCAACATGATGGACGAGGCAGCACCTCCACTGAGATTCTCTCCTCCCAGGTGACTGTCCTTTGTGTCACACTGACAAGAGTTAACCAGCACAGCTAATCAGAGCAGACCCTGGCTGCATGCCTAAGGGCTACTCCTGGCTGGAGGTCCTGATCCAAGAGTCACTGGATAGTGGGGTACACCAGCCTTTGTGAGGCCTAGCATTGATTGACAGCTTGACAGGATCAAGAATCACCTAGGAGACAAGACTCCTAGGTAAGGGATGACCAGAGCTGGGCTCACTGAGATGGGAGGACAAACCTTAACTGTGAGCTGAGCATGAATGCCATTGTCCTCTGCTTCCTGAGTATGGACAATGTGACAGTTGCCCCAAACTGCTATGACAGGATGTACTGTGGCCCCTCAGACTGGGATCCAGCAAACCCTTAAGATGCAAGTGGTTCAAAATGTCTCAGAAACCTGAAAGAGGGAGGAGATGGGGGAGTAGGGATCTTGGAACTCTTTGCCTTTTGCTTCTTGGAGCCTCGCCATTTCTTTTAAGCCTGGATAGTGTGTGTGTGTGTGTGTGTGTGTGTGTGTCCACCCAGCTCACTGCAGCAGTCAGTGAGCTCTACTGCATGTGATCTGCTCTCCCTTGGCAGATTTGTGCAAAGGCTGCAAGCTGGGCAGTCAGCTAGTTCCCAAACGCTCTGCCTTATCTTTCCACCCCACCACCACCAGATGCAGAAGTAGCAGCTGGAGGATCCGCTGTGCCCTCCCGGGGCCTCTCACACCAACAGCAGTGGATTCAAAAGAGGATGTGGAGTTACCGACGCTGCTGAAGATAAGAATCCAGCAGCAGCAGCTTTGCACCCACAAAGTGGGGCCCCAGAGCCTGAGGAGGAAGGAGTCCAAGTGTCTGGGAAGTTGATCTTAAAGAATCTAGAGTTAGTTCCTTCATTATGTGCATGGGAAGGTTGTAACTGTATTCAACTCTCCCTTCTGGATCCAGCTCCATCCAGTCAGCCCTTGACATGTGAGCTGGCCTCTCTGACCATTAGTACTCCATTTTGTTGTTTTTGGGTTTGTTTCTTAAGTTTTTTTGTTTTGTTTTGTTTTGTTTTTTGAGATGATGTCTCATGTAGCCGTGCCTGGCCTGGAACTTGCTACGTAGACCAGGCTGCCTCAAACTTACAGAGAGCCATCTGCCTTTGCCTCCTAAATACTGGGATTAAAGGTATATACTGTCATATACAGCTCTAGATTTATTTTTGCATTTAATGTGTGTGTGTGTGTGTGTGTGTAAGAGCAGTGCCCACAGAGGCCAGAAGAGGGCGTTGTATCTACTGGAGCTGAAATTACAGAGGGTTGTGAGCCACCTGACATGGGTGCTGGTAGCTGAGCTTGGGTGTTAGGGAACAACAGTATCCATGCTGTGTTTTTTTTTCTCTTTTAATTTAATTGACATATTTTTCATTTATTTTGCACACCAACCTCAGTTTCCCTTCCCTCCTCTCCTCCTGTTCCCTCACCCCTCCCACTCCCATATATTCCCCCTCCCAATCCACAACTCCTCCATCTCCATTCAGAAAGGGGAAGGCCTCCCATGGGCTTGAACAACGCGTAGCACATCAAGTTAAGGCAGGACCAAGCTCTTCTCCCTGCATCAAGGCTGGGTGAGGTAATCCAGCATGGGGAACAGGTTCCCAAAAGCCAAATAAGCACCAGAATCAGGTCCTGATTTGATGTGGGATTCCCCTCTGTGTGCTGTGAACACCATTGGTTAATAAAGAAACTGGCTTGGCCTGATAGGGTAGAACAGAGCTAGGCAGGAAAAACTAAACTGAATGCTGGGAGAAAGAAGGATGGAGTCAGAAAGAAGCCATGTAGCCCCACCAGAGACAGACACAGGAACATTACCAGTTAAGTCACAGCCTCGTGGCAATACACAGATTAAAGGAGATGGGTTAATTTAAGATATGAGCTAGTCAGAAATACACTTAAGCTATTGGCCAAACAGTATTGCAAATAATTTTGTTTCTGTAATATTATTTTGGGGATGAGGAGCTGGGAACTAACTAGGAGCCTCCTACTACAAATTGGCGTGCAAATCCACTTAAAACCTGAGAGAGCTTGAAAAGAGATTCTAGACACAAAAGAACAGAGTTTAGCACAGTTTCTTGGGAGGCACATTTTTTTTCTAGATGGGCTCGTGGCAAGCGGGGTGCAGTGGCTACTTTAAGAGAGGTGCAGTAAAAATTGTGTGGCTTCTTTAAAAAAAAAAGCGGCAGCTTCCTGGTTCGCCAGCACAGATGGCTCAAACTCTTTCTCCAGCTACAGAACATTTAAATGGGGATCTGTGAACAGCAAGTTACAAACTGCTTAATGGCTCGACTAGACTCACTGCAATACTTGGAACTGGGGTGGCGTGCCAGCTTGCAGAGGCATTGAACATGCCTCCATCATGCTGGAATGGGCAGAGCAAGCAGGGAGAGCCATGTTGTTCCTAGCCACACCCACTTATCTTATTAAACAGAAAGCACTTCTGGTCAGAAAAGGAGTACAGATATACAATAAAGACAAATTCAGATGAAAATTCAGAAAAAAATTCAGATGACTCTAAATGAGTCACAGTGTTGGATAAATGTATGTAGAGAAAAGAAAAAGAGTATAGAGAGTTATAAAAAAAGTAAATAGTTTAGAAAAAAATAAAACAAATTCTTTAAGGAGACAGAGTACAGACAGTCATAGACTAAAGGAGTAAAGATAATAAAATAAATATTAAAAAGTAATAGAGTAAGAAAAATAAGCCATATAAAGTTGGAAAATTCACAGAGAGTCTAGATTATGTATACTATTGTGTTTTCTTTGAATTTTTTGACTATGAGTGTGCTAAGTACAGAGAGACATTTCATTGTATGAGCTGCTAAGCTAAACCAACATATATGTCATAAAGGTATCTTGACTTCAGGATTTGAGTCTAAGGATATGTTGCTTTAGAAGAGGTTCTGCTTTCCTTTCCACAGAAGATGAGAACCTATGGATTAATTCCAGACTAATGTGGTTTGATGTACCAAGTACACCCAAAAAGTCGTTGTGAACACCCCCCAAAAATTACTTCACCCAACAAAAAGCAGGAAGCAGTCTGGAGAGAACAACGCCCAAATTCCCAAATATTGTTTATAATTTTTTTTACATTTAAAGGGGAATATAATATAGAGATTTGCATTGGTATGGATATTGGTTTATTGATACAAATTTTAGGTCAGTTTTTCTATATGTATATTTATGCCCTTGATTAAAGTATTGTGTTTGTACAGCTCATTTAAAAATGTAATGTATAATTAGGCAATATAGGTTAATAATCATCTATATTAGTCAATCTTGTAGTCATGTTAGTTACATTTTCTAGATGTAGAGAGATGTATTTCAGATGAATAAGCATTCTTCAACCCTTTCAAAAACTACAGAATATGGCATTTAAAATGTTTTAAGAACTTAGGACTTTTCATGATAATGAGACACATCTGCTCCTGGAAGCACCAATTTACTTCAAGAGGAAGATGGGCATTAAAGAGGTTCTTTATGGAGTTGGTTAGCCATTTGGGCAAGAAACTGCTCTTGCCTGGACTGATTGATGATATGCTATGTGAACTGGACATGCAGGACCCATGAAAAGTGACTGCTGAACTTGCCTAAAGGTGAGACAGTCTCTGTGAGACATTCTGCAGGACACAGAAGAATGTGACTGACAAACTGCCAGTATAGGCAGACCAGTCTTTGAAATTTCCTGCTTCATGGAAAAGTCTGCTGGATGCTATAGGCCTGCAGGCTGAAGATGGATGCCCCAACGGTACAGAAGAACTTTGGGTGACCGCCCAGGCAGCAAGAAGTATCTGTCAAGTCTAGAGTTTTAGAAGTTGTTTACAATGCACTTCCTGTTTACTTAGGTAATATTATGTCCTTCTGGAGTCTTGATGGAGTCGAAGAATAAATAATTATAGTTTTCCTTAGTTATGCTTAAAGATAAAATAGATATAAATGTTGTAACTGTAATTCTTGCTTGATATCTGTTT
>LOEQ01008743.1:0-37052 GCA_001685075.1 Bramus lutescens
ACAGGAGACCACTTCCTACATATAACCCCAGTAGCACAGACAATAAGGGCAATAATGAATAAATTGGACCTCCTGAAACTACGAAGCTTTTGTAAAGCAAAGGACACTGTCATTAAGACAAAAAGGCAACCTACTGATTGGTAGAACTTTATTTTTTAAATAATGAAACCATCCGAGAGTTAAGTTATATAATACAGCATTTTTAGATGATAGTGTAGATTCTGAGTGAGTTAAGAGATGGCATTTAGAATATTAATTAGAAGTCTTTAGCATAGCCAAGGCACAAACACAAGAGCTTGAGCCAAAGGATGGGAATTGGGATGAGAATCAGAGACTGAAATAGCCAGGATAAATTGGCACTCCTGATCTCTATTTAGGATACACAAGGTTGGGGAAAATGGGTCTACAGTGACTCTTGGATCTATCCATTGCCATTACAACATAGATACAACAGGATACTAACAGAATTTAAAATGAAGAAGGTGTGTCGTAGTTTGGAGCCCTGGAGCCCCAGATGCTAGATAAATATCCATGAAAAAAATCAAAATTCATGTGACAATCAGAAAGGCAATCTCCAGAAGCAAACAAACAAGAAGACAAAAGTGAATCCGTATCATTGGAAAGGTCAGATTAACAAAGAGCAAGGGGAACACTCCTCCCCTGCTGGTAGGAATGCAAACTTACACAGCCACTTTGGAAATCAATATGATAGTTTCTCAGAAAACTGGAAATCAATCTACCTCAAGATTTAGCTATACCACTCCTGGGCATATACTCAAAGGATACACACTCATACCACAAGGACACTTACTCAACTATGTTCATAGCAACTTTATTTGTAATAGCCAGAAATTGGAAACAATCTAGATGCCCCTCAACTGAAGAATGGATAAAGAAAATGTGGTATATTTACATAATGGAGTATAACTCAGCTGTTAAAAACAATGACATCACGAAATTTGCTGAAAAAATGGATTTAATCAGAAAAGATCATCCTGAGTGAGTAACCCAGAGCCAGAAAAATAAACATGGTATGTACTCACTTATAAATGGATATTAGCTGTAAAGTAAAGGATAACCAAGCTGCAATCCACAGACCCAAAGAAACTAAGTAACAAGGAGGGCTGTGGGGAGGGGAGGGCACACATGAATCTCACTGTGAAAGGGAAATAGAATAGACGCCACAGGTGGATGGGGGAATGGATCTGGATGGGAACTGGAGGGATCATGCTGGGGGAGGGTGAAGAAAGAATACTGGGAAAGACAACTGGAATCAGGGGCATCTCTGGGATGAACTAGAAAACTAGAGCAATAGACACTCCCAGGAATCTGAGAGTGACCTTAGCTAAGACTCCTAGAAATGGGGGATATGGAGCCTGAACCAGCCATCTCCTGTAACCAGGCAAAACTTCCAGTGGAGGGATTGGGACCCCCAACCCAGCCTTATAACCTTTGACCTACAATTTGCCCTGCCTGCAAGATATGCTGGGGTACAAGTGGCCCAGAAATTATGAAAATGACCAATCACTGATTGGTCCAGCTTAAGACCAATACCATGAAAGGGAGCCTGCCCCTGACACTGCTTGGCATCAGGACCAGGAGGCTGGATGGTCCAGAGACCTAGAATAGAACCAAATGTGACTGGCAAAAGAAAAAAAAACAATGAAATGATTTCTAATGACATTCTGCTATACTCATAAATCATTGCCTAACCCAATAGTCATCAGAAAGGCTTCATCCAGCAACTGATGGAAAGAGACGCAGAGACCCACAGGCAAATATTAGGTGGACCTCAGAAAATCCTGTGGAAGACGGGGAGGAAGGATTATGGGAGCCAGAGGAATCAAGGACACCACAAGAAAACCCCCATAATCAACTACCCTTGGAATCATAAGGGTTCACAGAGACTGAACCATCAACCAGGTAGCTTACATGAGACTGACCTAGGCCCTCTGAGTACATGTTACATTGTGTAGCTTCGTCTACTTGTGAGACTCCTAACAGTGGGAGAAGGAGCTGTTTCTGACTCTGTTACCTGCTTTTGAGACCCTTTCCTACTACTGGGTTGCCTAGTCCAGCCTTAATAGGAGAGGAGATGCCTAGTCTCACTGCAACTTGATAAGCCATGGCTGACTGATATACATGGGAGGCCTGCCCTTTTCTGAAGAGAAAGGAGGAGGAGCGGATAGAGGGGGAAGGTTTGGGAGCAGGACTGGGAGGACAGGGGGTAGGGAAAATGTAATTGGACTAGAAAAAAATCAATTAATTAATAAAGCAGAAGAAAAAGGAATGGCCAGATTAAGGTGCCTAGGTGTGAAGCTCAGGCTAAAATTTAGTTCACCCCTTGTGTTAATCACTTTTCTGTCACTGTAATGAAATAAGTGACAAGAAACAAATTAAGGGATAAGGTATGTCCTGGCTAAAACCTTCAGAATAAGCTCCATCATGGAAGGATGCAGAAGTGGGGATATGAAGCAGGCTACATTGTGTCTGAGGTCAAGAATCAGGACAGATGAGTACTGTTGTATTGCTTGCTGTGAAATGCCCTTTTGTACACTGTGAATATGTGTTGCTTTCATTGTTAATGAAGAGCTGCAAGGCCAGTAGTTGGGCAAGATTTTGGGGGCAGAGAGGATGCTGGGAAGAAGACAGGTGGGGATGGGCATTGACAACCAGATGCAGAGGAAACAGGAGATGAATATGCAATACTGAAAAAAGGTACTGCCATGTTGTAGAGTGTAGATAAGAAATATGGGTTAATTTAAGTTGAAAGAGCCAGTTATTAACAAGCCTAAGTTATGAGCCGAACATTTATAATTAATAAGTCTCTGTGTGGTTATTTGGGAGTCAGCCGGCAGAGTGGAACTGACCGATGGACCAGAGAAAGTCTGTCTACAATTGCTGGGCCCCTCTATTTTATTTTTTTACTCATTATAGAACACAGCCTGTGGGATGGTCCACTCCTAGTCAAGGTGAGTAAACCCTCTCCCTCCCCTAAACTTCTCTGAATACATTCACAGACATATCCAGAGGTGTGTCCCTAAGTGCTTCCAAATCCTGTCAAGTTGACACCGAAGATTAGCCATGACACACCAGTTACTGATTATAGAATCCAGGTCCTTATACATGCTAGTCAAGCACTCTACAACTGATCTGTATCCCGGTCCATTATTCTTTTAATGACTAGTTGTGTTAATTTGATAACTCACCATCACCAAGTATCACAGATTGGATAGCTGAAATAAGAGAAATATATATTCTCTCAATTCTCAAAATCTGTAGGCGTAAGTCCACAAATCAAGGGATTAGCTTTCTAAGGTCTCTCTCCTTTGCTGGTAGGTTGCTGTTTTTTCCTTGAGTCTTCACAGGGTGTTGCTTCTGTATAGTCTTCCTTCAAGTTTTATGTTCATAATCACATTGGCTTAGGGTCCACCCTGGTGACCTCATTTTCAACTTGGTTATTTCCTTAAAGGTCCCTTCTCCAAATAGAATCACATGATGGAGGCAGCATGGGTAGGACAGCAGGACATGAATTGGCAGGTGGTACAATTCAATCATCAACACTTATCAATACTTTTTTAGATGAGTATTTGTGTGGGGGATAAAAGTATAGAAAGGAAATGACAGATAACAAATGGGTCCTGTCTGTCTTTGACTTGTTTACCTCATTAAATAAAACAGAAACCCTGAAGACACTCAGACTAACCCTTCTGGGTGGCAGTTTAAAATAATCTACTCATAATTGAATGTGCTGGATTGTTTAGTGGACTTAATAAACAGAATTTAGCATATGTGGATCAACATAAAGTATGCAAACTACCCACCAAAGCTTAAAACATACAATATCATGCAAAAACAGATGTGTGTGTGTTTGCTTTATGACAAATTAGTCAAGAAGTAATAGATTTTCATCAAAGTTAGGAGTAAACTGGCTTATTTATGGAAATCACTCTATATGATTTGCAAAGGGGAATTCCAGGTGACTGATCAAAATGTATCTGTGAAAGGGGAGATGACATAGTTAATAGGAAAAATTATAGGTTCTTTCCAGACTGCCCAGATTGATATGTATCTCTTGAGATGACTGGATTAGTCCTCCTTAAATCAACTTTAGTATGTTTAGTGAGTATGCCCCAATATCCACTTGACTTTGACCAAGATGGTAATAGACACATGGTACGAGGTATGACCAACAGGGCCCCCTAGTAGGATTTGGGTATTAGAAGGATGCATTTGAAGACTACTTAGAGAAACCCCATACCAGAAGGATAGGGGCACTGAAAATTTTTACTGTGTCATGCTTTCAGTCACTCATTCTGTCACTTGTCATAGCATTGACTGAAGGCAGACTTTGAGACACTGGCAGATAAAGTGACAGGGACTCTTTAGCTGCTGTGGTAACTAAGGTGCTGCAATGGAGTAATCTGGAAAGTAGATAGAGCAAAACAAGACAAGCATGAAGCTTTGGCTTGCCGCCTGGCAACACCAGTAGGTAACTACACTCTTCTATAGTGCCTTTCAGATTTCCTTACCGTGTGTGGCTGCAGTACAAATGTAGCTAAGAGTCTGGCTAAGATTCGGTTATAATCACCAGAGCTATTTCATTGAAGAGTAGAGGCTACCAGGCTCTCACAGACTAGAGAAATGTTGGAAATTATTCTAGCTCTGATCATTAAGGGAGAATATCTGAATAAAGAGAGCAGACTAACAGTTGTACTGATCAAGATGTCTCTGTTTTACTTTGGCGGGGATCATCCCTGGAGTCCATTACTGGATGATACTGAACCAATCGTATCTTATGAAAGAGGAACCTGCCCCCCCTGCAAAAAAAAACGAGGACCTCAAATACATTAAAAATACACATGTGCCAGAGAAAACCCCATGAACATTCAGGAGCCTGGCCCACTGGAAGGTTCTGGAATACACTAGACTATCCCTGTAGTTAAAAGCCTTACTACACCTTGAGCCTCATGGTATGAAGAAAGAGTTACAGCACCAGATGGGCCTCTTGGACTTTGAGATTTCTAAGTGTGCTGCTCCAACATGTCTATATTACTGTAGGGCATACCTAAGAAGAAAGGGAAGCACGAGAGCTCCTAAGACAGGGTGATGGCCGCACGGCAGGGTTTGCGACCTGTTGTAAAACTGACAACAGGAAGAGTGATTCTGATGTTAGTCATTGTGGATAGCCAGCAGGTAAGCTTAAATTAAGTATGCCAGTGTGTGTGCATGTGCGTGTACATGTGTATGCGTGTGCGTGTGAGGGGGGACAAGCCATGGGACACACACACACACAAATGTATTTTAAGTAACTCAGATACTGACAACCAATAAACTGATGGCTCTGGGTTGTGCTTTCTGTCCATATACAAAGTCCTTCTTATTCTGAGCAGGACACGGTGGTGCACACCTGTGCCCTAGCACTCAGAATATGAACACAAGAGAATCGGGAGTTTATGATAATCTTCAGCCACAGAGTGAGTTTGAGGTTAGCCTGCACTTCATGACATTGTTTCTAACAAATGAACCTCCACATTTGAAGTGGGGCCCTTGAACCAGAGGAAGCATAGTCAGCTGAGACCTTTCAATACAGAATGGCAGGCCCACTCCGACCTGCAGAATCAGAACCAGCATTTTCAAAAAATTCCCGGGGGATGCTTGTTATGCAGAAACTTGTATAACCATCACACTAAAGCACACGCATATTTTGTAACATGCACCTAGGCTGGGAAGGCCAGATATGCAAACTAAATAGCCTCCCAGAAGCTGGTTTAATCTAAACCCACCCTGTTACACCAAGCCTTGGGGCAGCTCCTGTGCTCTCTTCCATGAGCACTGTGGACTAAAGAGAGGATAGTCGAATGAGAACACCCTCCCCTGTATTATGCATGGTGAATAATTTCTGCAGGCTCTCACTGAAGATTCTAGTCCTGAACTCTATATCATCCTTTGTCACATATACACATGCACATGCATATACATATATGCTCTATATATACATACACATTTACATATAGTTATACATAACCATACACATTCTGCAGATCGTCACTCTCTCTAGTTCTTCATACACAGAGCTGTGTCTGTCTAAGATAGTCTTTGGCAACCCTTCACAGCTCCTTGACTGACTCCAACAAGAGCCTCTGAGCCTTAGCTAAATATCTTCTGGGAAGATTCCATGATGTCATCATAGTGCTCTTTGGAAGCCCTGGGATCTGACTGTATTTCTGCTCTCCCAGAACCAAATACACCAGTATGAAATTGCCTGAAAGCTCTGTGAATGTGGACTGCTAATGGCCTCCCTTGTAACCTTGGCACACAGCACAGCCTGGCACTTCCTGGGTGCCTATGCTACTAATTGAGAGAAAGAATAAGGAAGCAAACTCACTAATCCCAAAGCATAAAGAAGGTGTGCATCCCAGTTCTTATTCAGCCTCCTCCTGCTTTGGGCTCTCTAATATGCTATACTGCCTCCCAAATTGATAGATTAGAAAGTAGAGCTTGTGACATATACCTGACAGATGAAAAGTTTTGTGGAAAACAAAGCTTTTTAAATGCATTTTATATGTGAGATCACTTTTGTGTGTCTTGCAAATTAGCATCACTGTGAAGAAAACTCTAGAGCTTTCCATTGAAAAGTAGGGAACAGACATCTGAATGAAAATATATTCTTAAAGCACAAGAATCCCAAAGAGTCAAGTCATTCCAAGCAAAACAAAAACACAAACAAAAAACACAAACAAACAAAAACAAAACATACAAACAAACAAAAACCAGTTCAAGCAGTATTACGATGCCTGATTTCAATTATATTACAGATCCATAGCCACAAAAACAGCACGGAACTAGCATGAACAGACACACATGTCAATGGAATAGAAAACAGAACACAGCCAGGAGTAGGGAGGTACATGCTTTTAATCCCAGCACTTGGGAAACAGAGGCAGACAGATCACTGCAAATTTCAGGCCAGCCTGGTTTACATAGTAAGTTCTAGGACAACCAGGACTGTGACACAGAGAAAACCTGTCTCAAAAAGCCAAAATAATAAGAAGAAAGAGAAAAGAAAAGAAAAGAGAAACGGAAAGGAAAGAAAAGAAGAAAAGAAAAGAAAAAGAGAAGACTCAGGGATAAAAACACAGAACAACAGTCACCAGTTTTGCTTTGTTTTTTGTTTGTTTTTGTTTTTGTTTACAAAGATGGAAAATATACATACTGGAGAGAAAGCCTATTCAATGGTTCCTAGGAAAGTAGATACCTACTAGTCCACAAATGAAGTTATATTCTTGTCTCTCACCCTCAAATAGATCACCTCAAATAGATCAAAGACCTTAATGTGAGGCCTCAAATTCTGGAAACTCGTTGAGGAAAATACTTCAAGATAGAGCCAAAGATACCCCCTTTCTGAGAAAGACTCCAAGAGCTTCTAAAAAAATAGTTGCAAGAATTGACAGAAAGGGTTACGTGAAATTAAAGTTTCCGAGCAACAAAAAAAGGAATAAACAGAATTCAGACCACCTATAGAATAGAAGATAATCTTTGTTATCTACACATACAATGGAGAAGTAATGGCTGGCCTATATGAAGAACGCAAAAACAAACGAACAAACAAAAAACCCACTCAATCCCACAAATGGCCCAGGCAACCAATTAGCAAATGAGATAAACAGACATCTCTCAAAAGACAAAGTACAGACAGCCAATGGATACATGAAAAAGTACTCAACTTAGCTGCTGAGGAAGGGCAAAACCAAACAACCCTGAGAATTCCTCTGCCCCTTGTTGGGATGGTTATTATTTAAGACAGCACAGCAAATGGCTGGTTGAAGATGAGAAAATGAAGTCTCATACACTGTGGTGGAAATGTAAATAGCATGACCACTGTAGAACTCAATACAGGCTTCCTCAAAATAAATAAATTAACTAGAACTTCCATATGACCTAGTTACACCACTCCTGAAAAAATACTCAAAGAAATCTAAGAAGCACACTCCAGAGATACCTGCTCATCCATGTTTATCATGGCACTATTGCCCTTTATGGGTTCCAACAAGGAACTGCTAAAGCGAAGGTGTTAGACACACACAATAGAGCATAGTCCTGCCATGAAGAAGAGGACAATTGTGCTATTTTCAGAAAAATGCACAGAATTGGAGGTCACCAGAGCAAGCAAAGAAAACCAGATCTAGAAGACAAGCATAGCATGTTTTCTCTCATGTCTGGAATCATACATACACACCTGTAGATGACATGAAAATAGAAGAAGAGACTATGAAAGATAGGGGGAACGGAGGTGGGGCTGGGAGACACAAGTAGGAAGTGATTACAGGGAAAGTGCATTTGATGTTTCATCAAAAACATCAGTTTGAAGTGTGTAACTGCGGGCAATGAATATTCATGAACATAAAAGATAGAAAGATTAAATAAAAATAAATAAAAAGTTAAGATGAAAAAAGTCATGAAAAAAGAGAACTCAGAATCAATCGATACTTTCAAATAAACTTTAAATATATATCCTACTCTTCCTTTGTTGTAAATTACATATATTTGCATATATATGTAATATAATATAATTATGTATTATATGTTATGTATGTATTTATATACCACTCTATGTATATTACTATATATATATATACACTATCTCTATATATATTACTCTACTTTCTTCAGCTACACAACAAATTCTAAAGTTTGTTTTCAAAACTGAATCCCTATATAGGCAAGACTCACCATTGTTGGTACTGGTAAATATTTCTTCCATTTTTATGCTTAAATGAGTTAGCTGTGGTAGCCTGGAGGCAAGGAAACATAATAATGATCTCGGTCTTACTCTCTGACACACTTTTCATTTATTTGTCTTTCTTTTTTAAAGTCTGAATGAAATTCTAGCCTGGTTAGTTCTTTGTCTGATTGCCAGACTTTCCAGTGATCACATCTGAAGGTTTCTTTTTTTTTTTTTTCAACATGTGGGCAATTTTCATTATTTCGGTGCAGCAATGACCTTTGGAATTCCAGGATCATTTTCTCTCCCCTTCCTGGTGCCCCCATAAGAGACCCAGAAGCACAAACATCTGAGGCGCTTCTCTGCATCTTCACATCTGCTGGCACAGAAGATGGAGGTCACTTGTGGATTACAAGAGCAGGTGCTGCTCTCAGGAAAAGCCCACTGGTTGGAGAGATGGGCGGAAGAAGTAAGACTTGATTCTTAGTTTCCGGGCTGTTTGGAAACCCTTGGAAAACAAGGCACTTCTGTGAATGGAGAGCTCAGAGCGAGGACCGGCATGGAGAGTCAGGCAGGAGTTTGCTTTCAGAGTCCTGCATTTTATACCATTTTTTAATCCTTCTGAGCGATTCCTTCTTTCCACCTAGAATTTATCTCCCTGATGTATCTAGAATCCGTGAAATATTATTTATTGCAAGGGCAGCTTGCTTCTTCTCATATCTAAGTTTCCAACCCATGCCACAGTTCTGATATCCAGGACATAGACAGAGTGGGGATTCTTTCCAAAGCTGATTAGCTCAGTGGAAGTCATTGGACAGGAACAAAGTGAGAATGTGAAATGCCATCTATATTATCTGCCTTACAAAAGTCTCTGAAATCATTGCTTTTCTGTGCTCACTGGTAGTAACGACTCTAAATTACAGAAACAATGGAAGCACTGTGTTTAACCCAAAATATCACTGAGATCCATTTTAAGAAAATCTGTTTCTTTCAAATTTTCTCAGAGAAGTACAGAGTGTTGCTGGGTGTGCAGTTATCTGCCGGTGTGAATGGTATAAATGGATAATTGCTTAAATGTGGCTTCTTTTAGCAGGGAGTTGGAGGACTTTACAAAAGCATCACGCTGTGCTTGCTGTACAGGTGAGGCTCTTCCCAAGCAAATAATTTGACTTAAGGGATTGTTAGAAACTTTTCTTATCTCTTTATCTGGGCAATAATTGCTAGATTCCTAATCTGCTTTGTAAAAGGCCAGTTGGAGTTTGGTTCCTCCACAGTATCTTCAAAGTCAAGAGTTATTCCCTGGGAACCGGAAGGCAGGTGAGAAAGCTAGCAGTAAATGGCTATCTTCATCTGAGTAACGGAGAAGTAGCCCCGGTCCACTCTGGGGTCTGTAGTCTTGGCGGGTGCCCCAGGCTTCACAGCAAACAATCCTTAAATGTGCGTAGATATGAAGTTTCAGAGTAATGGTTCTCTTCAGTTAAAATCTTCAGTCTGTCAGCCTTGCTGATCTTAAAGAAGTGAGATGCAGCTTAAATGCTGTGCAGTACTGTGCAATGGGAACTGCCCTCTCTCTAGACACCATCCTTGGAGGAGCAACTTCCCTACATCCCTGTGAAAGTCTTTGTTCTCTTGCTGTGCCCCTGATGACTGCTTGCCCCCTCACATTTGCAGCTCAGTTTTCCAGGGTGCACTGCCTGTTTATTGCGGATTTCTGAGAATTTACATCAGACTCCCAGAAGCATTTGCCTACGACGTTTTGAAGTCCTCCACATGCAGATTTGCTTTTCACATTGCTTATAAGATGTTTTTTAATAGACAACATAGTCACAAAAGTTGGTGTATTTTATCCCTCCTTGTGGAGGTTTAGTTGACCTTGCTAGCCACCAAGAGAATGCATTCCACCCCTGGAGAAGAGGACCAGTAGCAATGCAGGCGGATCCCTAGGAATCATCTCCGCACAACTAGAGAGGAAACACATTCAAAGAGAATGTCTGATGAAGACTTATGTTTTCTCCTTCCAAGAACAAAGGCCACACGTGGGCACATGGACAAGGCAATTCATGCACCATAATTATACCCACCAGCTGGCATACACAAGGAAACATGCATTTTAAAATGGCTTCCCAAATGTTTTTCTTAGCTTTGCTTCACCACTGTTCTGCAAAACCAGCAGGAGCCCTCCTCTTTATTTCACTGGGCTTGCATAAGACATCTCCTGTCTATCGCCTCAGTGTTAACACAAGCTTTTCCTCCTTTCCTGGTTCTTTTTGCTATAATGGCATAAATGTTTCTATTTTTATAACTTTAGATTTTCATAGTAATAATGAATCCATTTCAACCAGAAGTGTAAAACGTAGACCTATCAGGCCTAAAACAGAAAAACACAAAGGCCTACTGATGGATATGGTACTTATTGGAATTTCTGTGAGGGAAAATATTAAGTGATCTTGCCTTAAATAGTCAAATGTCTACTAGATCTCTTGTGTTATTTGATGGGTTTATCATAATAATTCACCTTTGTCATATACTAACAAGACACATTTTTTTCCTTAAAATCTCATATCACCAATTTAACAAAGAAAAGTATTTTTTAATGAAAGATTTTGGCAATATTTTTCAGAGATGTCCATCCACTGGTCCTGTACAGTTTTCTGAAGCATACTACACATATATGTAGGAAACCTAGAGTCTAAAGAGATGTCTCAGTGGTTAAGGTCACTTACTGCTTGCTCTTACAGAGGACCTTGGTAGTTCCAAGTACCCACATGGTTGTTCACGGCCACCTGTAACTTTAGTTGCAGAGATCCAACATCTTCTTCTGCAGTCTGAAAGTTACACAGGTAAGCATTCATACATATGAAATACTTCTAAAAACTGATGGGGGAAGTAAGAAAGAAAAGGGGAGAGGAGAGGAGGGGGAGGGAAGAAGGGAAAGGGAAAAGATACTGGTTGTTTCCTAGATGTCCCAAGCCACAGTATCAGCACCAACGACTGTTTATCAACAGCCACATGACACACAAAGACAGACCCCCTACCTGAGACTGTCCCCAGCTCATGACCCACAGGAACTATAAGGACAACTGCAAGTTCTAAGCCACAAACTTTAGGCATGATTCATAATTTTGCAATAACCTGCACAGATTTTGTTCCTATATTATAAAGGAAACAGCCTGAGATGATGGTGCTCTGATAGCTAAAGAGAAAAAGTTTCAAGATTAATCTATCTATTTATTTAATGTGTGTGAGGTTGGATGTGTCATGATGCATGTATGGAAGCCAGGGCATCTGCAGGAATTGGTTCTCTCCTACCATGGGAATCTGGGGCCTGAGCTCAGGTTAGCAGACTTGTCACTAAGTGCCCCTGAGCTGTCTCTCTGAAACCTCATGGTCAATGACAATAAGAACTGAAAGAATAGCAAACATCACCAAGACACTGCTTTCTTCTGCTCCTCCTACTCAAATTCATCTCACGGAAAGGACTGGGATACTGACCCACAAGGCTTCTCACGGCGTCAGACCTTGCTGGGTCATACTCAGTGAACAACATCATGCTCAAGATGTGAAACATTTTCCAATGCTGGGTCTGAAATTTGTCTAAATGATTCTCATGTGCACTTCCTCCAGCTGCTGGTGCACTGTCACCTTCTGGAAGTGAGCAAAAACAGCCTCATGGCGTCTCTCACTAATAAGTAATAATCTTTGCAAAATATGTTTTTCTTGTTGCTACTGCCTTATTTATGTTAAATATGCTTATCTTTGGTGAAGCTGGATATGCTTAATGCATACGGTGCCCTTCCAGTTAAAACAGTATCCATGTCTGACGAGGCAGCAGCATGTACGCATGTGCATAATTGCTGTGTTCTCCTAGTGCAAGACGAGGAATTTTCTGTTTCTTGGATTCTGCCTTCTAACTATTTGGCGACTACTTCTCCTCCACCACCGCCTCCCCACCTCCTTCCCCTCCCCCTCTTTCTTCTGCATGTAGCATTTACAAAGGCGAGGTATAGGGTAGAAGAGGAAACAAAATGAGTTAAGTTTTTTATTTGTTGTTGTTGTTATTGTTGTTGTTTTAAGATAGGGTCTCACTATGTAGCTCTGGCTGCCTCAGAATGCACCAGGCAGACCAGGCTGGCCTCACATTCATGAAGCTCTGTTTAACCCTGCCTCCCAGGTGCTGGCATTAAAGTTGTACACACCACCACATCCAGCATGAAGTTAGTTTGTTTTCTGTTTGTTGTTTTTTTGTGGTGTTTTTTGTTTGTTTGTTTTGTTTTTTTTTTTTTCAGGACAGGGCTTCTCTGTGTAACAGTCCTAGCTGTCCTAGAACTCACTTTGTAGACCAGGCTGACCTTAAACTCACAGGGATCTGCCTGTCTCTGCCTCCCAAGTACAGTGAGTTTTTTGGATCTGTAAAGGTTTCTGCTATGATCTGCTATTAGAGATTCTGCTATGCTGAGGTACTGGTGCTCAATTAACGCTCTACATTGGTAGCAAATGTCTAGGTTGGTAGCAACTGAAATTAGCCAATAACATTCAGTTTTGTAGCTTCCATTGTGACTGTGAAAAATGGCTCTACCACTGTGAAGTTGAGAAGTTTGGTGTTTGTGATCACTCAGTACAAACCTGAGTGTCCCAGTTCATTGTAGTTGGTCTGTCCAAAGAGTTCAGGAGATAGGAACAAGCTTTACTGTACAGAAAATTAGAACTCTGAACCCTGTTCCCTTCCTAGAGGAAGTGACAATATGTTTTGATGTTGTTTAATATCTGGTCACTTGCTATTATAGGCCTGGATCTTTATTGATTATTATTATTATTCCTATTTCTTAAATCTACCTCTATGGTTTCAGACTCTCTCCCACTAACATTGAACTTAAAGTGCTTTCAGAGACAGCTTGGGAATTCACTACAACCTAGTGCTATTCTATAGGTAGCAAATACATAGCTTCCATATCGTGTAAGGCCTTATTTCTTCCTCTGTTGAACACATTCTCAGTACAAACTACCCACATGCAACCTGCCCACGGTTTTGGCAGAGCTCAAAAACATTATGATTCCAAGATACACCATCAGCTTAATATCTGATCTCATTAAGCTCCGCTGCTTTCTAAGCACAATGTAAACAAGGGAGAATTATTAACCTCTTCGCTGAGTCATACGGTATAATTTATTTTTATAGCAGCTAGTTGTTAAACTCGAATGTCTATCTACACGGTGCTTAGACTTCATTGGATACTGTGTCTTCCTGCTTGTGGAAAACAATTCTGCTCCCTTTGTGGATGTGAAAGAAACTGTAACGGGAAAAGTCTTACTTTTACTCTCGTGTTTCCAGAGGAATGAACAGGAGACTCTTAAATGTACAGATTTAAAAAAAAAAAAGAACAGTGTTTTGATGACTTTGGAAAGACAGCAAAAATTCTCCTAGTCATAGAGGAAGTTAATAACTAAATCTAGTAAAAGATTCAAGGGATTCATCCTCATAAACACAGTAGGAGCAAACAGCTTGGGTGGTTTTGAGAATAGTTCATTTATGTTCACTACAGTCATACTTTTTTTCGAGAGAGAGGGTTTCTCTGTAGCTTTGGGACCTGTCCTGGAACAAGCTCTTGTAGACCAGGGTGGCCTCGAACTCACAGAGATCCGCCTGCCTCTGCCNAAAAAAAAAAAAGAACAGTGTTTTGATGACTTTGGAAAGACAGCAAAAATTCTCCTAGTCATAGAGGAAGTTAATAACTAAATCTAGTAAAAGATTCAAGGGATTCATCCTCATAAACACAGTAGGAGCAAACAGCTTGGGTGGTTTTGAGAATAGTTCATTTATGTTCACTACAGTCATACTTTTTTTCGAGAGAGAGGGTTTCTCTGTAGCTTTGGGACCTGTCCTGGAACAAGCTCTTGTAGACCAGGGTGGCCTCGAACTCACAGAGATCCGCCTGCCTCTGCCTCCTGAGCCTGGGATTAAAGGTGTGTGTCACCACCACCCAATCAGTCATACTTAATTTATCAGAAAACTTGAGAGATTTGTAGACAAAATAAAACAATAAGTGTACATTGTTGAATAAATAAATAAATAAAAAGAACAAGGCTGTTTTCTTAGAACATACTGCACACCTCTAGTTCTGGTAACCAGGAGACTGAGGCGGGAGATTGTGAGTCCAGAGCCAGATTGGCCTCCATAGCAACAGCATGACGAATGTACTGGAGAAGCAAAGGGATCTCTATCGTCTGCACAGACATTTATTTAGGAGCTGGGTTGCTTTTAATTTGGGGAAAGGTTAATTAGTGAATTACAATTATGTTAGGCAATGTTGGCCCTTCTTCAGAATTTTTTTTCAATATTTGTTTTACCAAGTTTAAAAAAATAATAAAAGTGGGTTTTTCTAGGTAGGAGAACAGTGCCTAGGAATTTACCATCTTTCTGAATAACTGACCGCTGCTTAGGTATCACTGAAGCTGCCGCAGATGCTGTGGACGCCAGGAAGTGTCAGTGCCGAATGAGCTTCCTTTATCAAAGTCTTACTTAATGTTCAGGGCTTTAAAATACAAAATTACACTCTATAGTCATAACCAGATTTACTTATTTTATCAGAAAAACTTGAGAGAGTTGTAGATAAAGTAAGACAATAAGTAAACACTATGGAGTACAAAGAAATTTAGAGTAAAAAGAACCAGGGCTGTTTTCTTAAAAGGTGCTATCCATTTGTAGGTTTTCTTTGACATTAAATGAAAATAATTTTATATTAGATTTCAACTATCCAAAATATAAGTAGGTGTATTTGCTACAAATATTTACTTAGATAATTAACATTTTTTGTTATCTGCATTAACAAAAACTGAGCTTAAGATTGATTTCTCTCTCTCTCTCTTTTTCTAACAAGAAGAAATGAAAGCCAGCTTCTCGGGCACACCTGGTTTTGGCTTGGGTTTTCCACAGTAAGCTACTGTTTGCCTTTATAAGCTGATCTACCTGTAGCCATAGAACCCCAGGCCAGGTCGGTGATATGAACAACAAAAGACTGAGGAGGAACCGAAAGTGTACCCCGACCTATTTTGAGTTCTGCTGCTTTGATTTAGAGAAAGACTGAAGTAAACTGACCCTTTTAAAAAGTGACATGAAAGTCTCTGTTTGACACCGTGGTTTGTTGCTGTCTTCATAAGAAAGACCTTAAAAAGCACATTACGACCCTTGACTAGGTGTGAATCAGATACACACACCATTTCTCCTGGAGACTCTGACTTCAGGCTCTATATGGGCTTCCAGGAAGAAGTGATCTTGGCTTTCTTGGGATGACTTCAGTCAGGGAAGTCTTACCTACAATGGGCATGCCAGCAAAATGGTGTGAAGGAATATTGGCTCATTTTACATTCCAAGATAAAAAAGAAATTAAGTCTTCAAGTTATCGCTAGAAAGAGCTAAAATCCTCCCTGTCCTTTTCATGACATTCCCTGTAGCATATGATCCTGGAAAAGATCAAAAGAGTCATTTCCCAGACACAACAAATTGCATTTCTTACGCAATCCAGCTGCCAGTACCCATGCTCACACAACACACAGGAAGTAATAGTCCTTGATGGTCAGAATTTCCTAGTCAGTTGTACAACTGTTTGACCTTTCTCTGCTATTAGAGGAAGGAAAATGCGTCTTTTGTAAAGGGTGAGCATCTCGAGTCTCCTCGTGTTTCCCCAACTCTTCACTGACTTTCCTACTTTTTTTAAAGGAGGGAACAGTTTATTTTTTTAAAGCATGGGAACTGAAATTTTATGCAAATTCCTTCAGAAATTGTTTTCCCTCCCAGAGAGTTTCCTGAGTTACTGCCTTCTGCCCATTTTAAACGCTGAGTCTGGCACAGAAAACATTTAAGAAAATGGCAGAAAAATGAGCGTCATCAGCATCTTCAAAGTGAGGCCACACAATTCAGAATTTGTTACCAAAGTCGTTTAGGACTGAAACACACATGGAGGTATTTTTTCCCCTCATTTCTCAAAGCATAAAGGAGATGTGTTGAAGAACACCCCAGCTTATTAATTTTGCAATTGGTTATCCTGATTGCATGAAGATTTCAATTGCAAAAACAGGTTTTTAAGGACTAAAAATACAATAATTATGCGGGTTACTTATTTAAGCGAGGCACAGCTACAAGGTCTTAAAGCAGCAGACACTTGAGAACACGGGAATCTTTTGCCCCTCCCTTCACCTGCCTGAAATTCTCACTCATGTTTTTAAAATAAAAGAGGCCAATGTCTGTGAAATGATAGTAATCCAGACCTCCATGCATAGTTGAAAACCCCAGCATGAATGAGTCATAGGAGCATTACAGATAATTAAAATATGACATTGTCTTGATAAAATATCTGAGTGCAATTAAATAGAGCCTGGTCTTCAGAAGGGGGCTCAAGAAATCCTCTGGGGGCTGACCAGTCCGCCAGCTCCCTCTAAGCAAACCATGTCAGCTCCCATATGTGACTAATACACAGGTAGCTAGGCTTTCCAGAAGGATGTTTATCCCTCTGACGTTCTCAGGGAATTGTCATTTTCTCAATGAGAATGAAGGAGTATTATAGGCATTTTCTGCTAGGAACCAAAACGAAGGAATAAAATTCTGTACTCTGTACTCTAAACATTCTGGCGTCGCCTCAAGAAAGAATGCCTTGGAACTGCTTTCATGTGTCCACATGCCTGTAAACAACTTCACTGGGAGGATGCAGCCAAGCACTGCTGATTGGAATTTTACCTTGATGAACAGAACCATCCGCATGGCACAGTGAAAGGCTTCTCAAACTGACCTGTTGTCCCTCGACAGAAAATCCTGTCTGTTGTGTTTGCTAATGGTACCTGAGCACTTTGTTCTGTGACTGGTGTATAACACATGCTTAACAAGTATACTCTGGTCAAATGACTGAGACAAATGGAACCAATGAAGCACCTAAAACTACAGATGCCTGGGCTCAGAGTAGACCTGGTAATAGAGAGAGAAACTCCAGAGGGCTGAAAGAACCAAGGAATCTATGTTTCTAACAAGGACTTCAGAGAATTTTTAAGATCAAGAGATTTCTTTGTTTTAGAACCCAAATAGATCTGGGACCAAAGATAACTAACTCTAGGGCAGAATAGAAACAACCATAAGCTCCCAGTGGGAAAGACAAAGGCAGAAGGGGCTGCGTTGATGGTACATCTCTGCTCAAAGTTGACTTTCTAGTAGCAACATACTCAGAGTCCCTACTCCACAGCAAAAGATCTTCCCAAAGACCCAGTAGAGTGTTTATGGACAGACAGACAGATGGTATTCAAAAAGCTCCACCAAGTGATGGTGGTTAAAATCTGCCATGCAGTTGGCTCACCGCCTCTTAGGGGGTTAAAATGCTGATACCATAGAGGCTCTTCTCTTGTGGAGTGGATCAGCTTGTAAGCTTGGCTGCAGGACTGACAGACAGGCCACTCTAGTTCTCCTGGGGGCTAGGACAGGCTTAGAAAAGGCAAGGAGCAGAATCTGTGCTCATGGGTGGGGTTCCCCTTGTATTTTGTTTTTAATTCACTTTTTAAAGACTAGATTAGGTGGAGTATGTGTGTGTGTGTGTGTGTGTGTGTGTGTGTGTGTGCTGTTGTTTAATAGTCAAGCTGGGTGGCATCTCACTTCACATCTTTTTCACACGTGCTAGAGAAACAATTGATTCTGGTCCTGTGTATTTTCCTGTATAATTTTTGATCCAGTCTAGGTTTCTGCTAGACTCACCTGTCACTATTTTCTACATAAATGACAATGCACAACACTCAGGAAGGATGAAGACATACCTTATAATTTCTCTGCCCTCTCCTACCCCACCACCCAATTCCATGCTGGGCAGCCTTCTATATTTGAAAAATGTATACATTTCATCAGAGGAATTGGTACTAACGGGGACATCTTTAAATTGGTTCTCAGGCTTGATTTCTTGTTAGAGGAAATGGGAAAAGTTACCACTGAAGACCTTAGGTGGCTGCGATTTCAGGAGCCGGAAGGACAAACTCAATTATCTCTCCTGTGCCTACTGCTCCCTGCGCAGCACCGGCTACTTCTCCCAGTGGCTTTGACAGCACCGTGATGTTCTGGTGATGCCAATGTCCACAGAGATAAGCAGTGGGTTTCCTGGAAATCATTTCCATCCTCCCATCTACTTAGAAAGGAAACTAGTGCTTAATATGTGATCAACATGGCAAGATGGGGGACAATGCAGCTCATGCTCCTAGTCTTGCTGTCCGCCTGTCCGCGGTTCAATCAGAGGCACCCTCACTATCTACATCCAGACTAAAGAAAATAATGAATATTCAAGATGCCCGTGTGAAATCCAGCTCAGATGCCATGGCAAGCCCTATTGTAGAGGTGACATGTACCCGGTAGAAGCCTCGAACGCTAAAGGCTCAACATGATCCAAATTACCATCTATTCTGTTGCCACGGCTTACTTCCTCAAAAAGTCAATAGCAGATCCATTTTCCTCTAAATTGAGTGAGTTCCAGCAAAGGTGTGGGACCTAAAGGATCACTGTCACTCATATTAGCTTTCTCTTGAATGCTAGTCTATCTGCAGAATGCCAGCTATAGGGAGGGGCGAGCCTATGATCACCAGCCCCACGGTGCTTCAGTTCTCACACTAACAGGAAAGCAGACTGGGCATTTCTGAATGGCTAGGGTTATTAGTATCCAAATAGATGGCTCAGGGCATTCCTAATGATGCTTCCCCCTCTATGGGATAATAGAAACCCTTTCTGTCTGTTTTATGAATATCTATTGGTTTCATAATTATCTGCAACATGATAAATTATCTTAAACTGATTGCAAAGACACCCAGCTGTGTATTTATTTACTCCTGGTCCAATACTAAAGCCAGCATGTAGCTATTTTGATTTTAAAATTATGAAATGTCATTCCCCCAAACAGTGAATATCTTCTATAATAACTATGAGCAACTAAAGTCTGTTTAAATTGTGATCATTTTTCCCACAGTTTCCTTGAATAAAAGACATCCACAACATTAAGAGAATATTGACTTATATTTCTCCTTTCAGAGACATGCAAATTACACTAACCACACTAAGAGGTGGTTCGAGATTTTTCTCACCTACAGATAATTTTGCTGACCCTGCTCTACTTCCTGACTGTTGTGTTATTAAATAAATAAAATCACAAACTAAACTCACATTCATCTATATATAATCATAGAAGTACATGTCCCAAAATGCCACTGACAATAACATAACTTCCATTCAAGTTATTGCGGCCTGGATGAGAAGATCAGAATGCACCAAAGCTGAACATGAAGACTAGTGATACTGGTAATTAGCCTGGAGTAGTACAAGACTTTTCATGTGTCTTTCCTTGATTTGCCTCAGGCACTAACCACCCAAAAAGGAACAGGCAGCATTTAAGTTTTCTGGCAAGTGGCTGGGCAAAGGTTCACAATATAACAAGAATTCAGCTGAGATAACTTCACAAAAATTAAAAACCCGTTTGAACTGCTGCTGTTGCTGAGTGCCTGGGACTGTTTGGAATGGAAAGAATTCTACAGATAATTAGAAATACACAGGATTAGGAAGTGGAGTATGGTATTGTTTCCCCTCCTGTGCAAAGCTGAAGCTCTTCCTAAAGAGGGGTTGTGGGCCAGTTTACAAAAGACTGATCTCCCTGTTGCGTCTGGAAACCTGTTCAACAGATTCTAGTCATCACTGAAATCAGACACAAATAAACAGAAAAGACATATTCTGCTCGTCTTTAAATCATGTACATATGCAAATCTTATTTCTGAATATGCAAGCTTGTTTTAATTAATGCAGAAGACTATAGAAGTATTAATTAATAACTGATTGGCGGTTCGTAATGGTCCCAGAATAAGAATATTGTAATAATTTTTTCAGATTATCTTCCTGCTTTAACTGCTCAGTAGTCAAAAAAAAAAAAAAAACTTGCCTGACCGACTTCCTTTCTGATTTTTAAATAAAATGCTGAGGAAGATGTTATGATTTAAATGTCCCCTAAAAATCTTGGGTTCAAACTGAAATCTCTGATGTATCAGTAGTAAGAGGTAGGGCGTCTGGGGACTAAGACTGAGAGCTCTGGACTATTTGGCACATGAATAATGACTGTAATCTGCCTGCAAAGAACTAACAAGGCATTGGCCTCCTTTTCTCCCTTCTGCCGCGTGATGATGTGACATTGATCCCAAGCTACCCTCACAGATACAGAGACAGGACCGCAACCGGGCCCCAAGCCTGGGCTTTCCTAGGTGCTGGCATGATAAGAAATCCCTGTTCTTCCTAAGTAGAGTACCAAAGAGTCCACTAGCCCTCTGCTCACCGGTTATGAACAACACAATGCGGGACTCCCAGAACAGCATGACTTTGCAAGAAGCAGGTTCAGAACCTAATGTGTTTCTCTTTGCTCTTGATTTCTGTGTTTCACTGTACTTCCTTCGATCTCTGCTCAGTGGGCAATTCAAGGTGTGTTGTGTACGAAAACCTCCTGTAACCTCCCAGAGACCTGTAGATGGAAGGCATTAAAGAAACACCTACCACAGGCCCCCACCTGGGGCCATGTTGGTGTCTGAGGGCCATGCTTCTGGGGCCATGCTGATTTGAGTGACCTGTGCTGCCACCCAGAGCCAAAGTGTCCTCTGGGCCCCAGCTGCTGCCGAGAAACATATCTGGGTCCCTGGTCCTGCTGCAGCAGTTGTCTGTATTGATGTTCGTGGCCCGTGTTACCCGCGGGAGCCATAGGAACCATGCTTGATGAAATCAAGGGGCCATGCTGAGCCAGCTCACCCTTCACTGGCCCTGAGAAAGCTGGCCCTGCCCCTTACTGGACAGCAGTGAGCTGGTCCTGATTCTCACAGGAGTGCTACTCCCCACACCCTCCTCCGCCCCTCCTGGAAAAGAAGGTCTCACCCCTTACCGCAGGTGTGGGAGAACTGGCCCTGTTGGCAAGGGCATAGAAGAACTGGCTCTTCTGTTCGCCTGAGGAGGTGGCCCCAGTGGCCCAGACTACCAGCTCAGTTGCCACCCAGATCCACATCCAGGGCCGTGGTTTGTCCCACTCCCACATTTACCCCATCTGTGACCTGCTGGAGCCTGTGAATGGACTGGACCTGTGGAACGATTCTGCAAGATCTCCAGGACTCAGGCTGGCTACAGGATACCTGAAAGGAGTTTTGGTGAGGGCTCAGTGATGGTGATGTGCCAGAGTCCAGACCAATGACTCACTGCTATGAACATATACAAGAAATGCTGTTGTACTAAAGGTATATTGCAACACACCAAGGCTCCCAATGCCACTAAGATCAATAAGGAGCTGCTGGAGAGACAGGAAAGATGGAGGAGTGAAGAGGTTTTGTGGTTTGTTTTATTTTGGCTTGGTTTGGTTCTATTTTTTTATTTTCTTTTTTGGGGATGGTGCAAGGGTGAAGGGCAGATATGGAAGGAATAGTGATGAATGGAATTGGGGTGCATGATGTGAAATTCTCAAAGAATCAATAAAAATATATAAAAAAAGAAAAGAAAGAAAGAAAGAAAGAAAAAAGAAAGAAAAGAAACACCCACCAAATGGCAAGATATGGATTTTGGAATACATGAAAATCTTTTTCTTCAAACACTGTGTAGTTTCTCTGGGTCTGTGTATTTGTACAACGCACATATCCATATTCTCTACTTGTGTATACATGCACATGTCTGATAATGTCAGATTTTCATAAAACACTCCAGTTTATAGTTCAACTTCTCTCTCGGGAAGACAGTGCTTCCACGGGATGACATGATGGATTCTTTGCTTCTTTATCAATATGACAAGAAGAGATTTTGCTTGTATTGGTGTCTTTTCTTTGAAGTGAAGTGAAACCCCACCGCTTTTATTTTGTTGGTAAAAATCCTTAAGAACCCTCCTATCTTTGACCCCATATGGAGTCCTATAATCTAGTCTCACTTGGGGCACCAGAACCTTTTAGGCCATCACTGCTAAAATTGGTACTGGAAAGGAAAATAATATCTCTCGGGAAAGTCAGAGAGACTAACAGGAAATTGTGTGAGGAGAATATTAGAAAGAAGGAGCTGAGAGGAATTTCTGTATTTTGCTTTTACTCTCTCTTTGAATGTTAACTCTTTGGTGTTTACAATATTCTGGCTTGCTTTCCTTTGATGCATAAAAATTTAATATATGTAAGTGATGTATACATATAATACATTTATGTGTATAATTGAAATGAATTCACACTTGAGGTGATAACGCTCCCCTCAAGAGCCATGGACTATCTAACAAAACCACAGTGCCAGCCAGATATGGGATGCTGGTCGTGGGGATCCAAGAAATTTCCAAAACAATATAGGCTATTGCTGTTGCCCCTTGGTTGCCTCCCAACAACTTGAAGGTAGCATCCCATTGCTGAAGACACCACACACTTCAGACACAGGACTTGGAAGACTCAAGCTGGAAGCCTCCTCCCTGAGGACCAGCTCTCAGTGTATTGGAAGATGCTATGCAAGCCACCAAGGAAGACAAGCAATCAAAAGTCTTACCCAGCTGCAAAGCCTATGTATCATAATGGCTGGCCTGGTAAGATATAGCCAAGGTTTACAATAGTTGGGCTTAGGTCTTAGTGGTAACCAACAGCTGTCTGCTTGGACTTCAGGCCGCCCACCAGGAGGAAAGCCACGCCTGCTGCTGTAAACCCCACCAGCTGCCTATGGCTGTCAAGGTCATTTAGAGAAGAACCTGCTACTGTCCCTTTCCTAAACCAGTACTATTTCTTACTGCCTTCTAAATGCTTAATTCTTATGGCCATAGAGTAGAGTAGCTCTCACCCCTTACCCCAAAAGCCTCTTTTTGAAGCAAATGGAAACCATCACCGAGATCCACTACTGGTGGAAGTATAAGAAAAAGTCACTTCTGCTTGTAAACAAAAGGAGTTGCATCTGTAACCGACGCACTGAAGAGCCTGCGGGGCAATCTATCCAGAGTCAAAGGTACTTTGGAGGGGTCTGGGAAGACGGATCAGTGGGTAAATACTTATTGTGCAAACATGAGTACCTGAGTTCTTATCCCCAACACACATGTAAAAGCCAACTCTGGGGATGCTTAATGGTAAGTCCAGAGCTTAGAGAGTGCAGACGGACAGATCCTGGGGGTTTTCTAGTCAGCTAATCTAGCCCAAATGGTGAAATCTAGGTCCAGCAAGAGACCCTGTCTCAAAAATATAAGATTGAGAATGACAGAGGAGACACCCAGTGTTCATGTCTGGTCTACACACATGCACACACATTCATCACACGCACACACACACATGTGCACACATACAACACAGGTATAACCTTTATCTCTGGATCTAATGCAGGAAATAAAAATCATTTCAGGTATTTCCAGTAGAAATGGGTGTAATACAAAAATAGATAAATCATTACTGGAGGAACTAAAAAAAAACTTAAAGAGAAACCCTTTTCAAAATGTTAATGCTTTCATCCTTACATAATTAATTATGTCATTTTTAAAATGTAGTTACAGCTGCTGCTCCTACAAAAAGTTATCAACTTCTAATGTGGTGACTAGCATTCTTTTTTAATTCAACTCAACAATTTTGATTATTCTAGGTTTGTTACTTTAAGTTGTTTTGACCAAATTTTGATAAAAGCAAAATCTAAAGATAATAGTTTTAAGAAATTGCTTTTGACAATGCAATTTAAACAGTCAGCCAATTGTCCAGGACCAAATGTATGGGCATTTATGTGGTAATTTAAAAGTAATTAGCCCCCATAAGCTCACAGTCAGTGGCACTATTAGGAGGTGCGAGTTTGTTGGAGTAGGTATGGCCTGGCTGGAGGAAGTGTGTCATTGTATGGTATGCTTTGAGGTTTTTTATGCTCAAGATACCACTCAGTGTCTGAGGCCATTTCCTGTTGCCTTCTGATCAAGATATGGCCAGCACCATTGTCTGCCTGCATGCTACCATGTCCCTGTCATGATAACAGACTAAACCTCTGAAACAGTTAGCTACCACCTCAATTAAATGTTTTCCTTTGTAAAAGTTGCCATAGTCATGGTGTCTCTTCACAGCAATAGTGCCCCTAAGGCAGAAGTTAGTACCAGGGATGGGGTTTGAACCTATGTGGATATTCTTCTGTCTTAGGGTCTCCTTTGCTATGAAGAGACACCATGACCACAGCAACACTTTTAAAGGAAAACATTTAATTAATGGCTTACAGTTGCAGAGGTTTAGTCCATTATCATCACAGTGGGGCATGGCAATGTACAGGCAGACCGGGTGCTGGAGAAGAAGCTGAGAGTTCTACATCTTGCAGGCAACAGGAAGTGAACTAAGTTACTAAGTATGGCTTAAGCATATACAAGACCTCAAAGCCTGCCTCCATAGGGACATACTTCCTCCAACAAGGCGATACCTACTCCAACAAAGTCACACCTCCTCATAGTACCATTCCCTATGAGCTTATGTGGACCAATTACATTCAAACTACAAGTTACTTGAATTTTTTCACAAAAGTTTAAAGGCTATGATTATTTAACCTATAGGAAGTATATGAAAGATTTCCTTATACAAGATGTTCCCTGCAAGTACCTCCTTCAAGCCAAAGACGATGGCTTGAGAGATGAGTCAGTGGCTGGGAGCACTTGTTCTTGCACAGGACCTGGGTTTGAGCACTAGACCCGACACAGTGATTCACAACCATCTATAACTCCATTCAGAGGAATCCAATGCCCTCTTCTTGTTCATTCATACACATAAATGAAATACAATTTCCAAAAATTAAAAAAAAACAAGCATTTCACCTTTCTCCCAGGAATGATTGGCTATGACAGAATACTGACATTTAGCCTCTATCCCTCAAGAACATGCTCTTTGAAGTCAGTCATGTTCTTCCATTGCTGAGGTAATTTACTTGCATAGGCAATGGACTATTACTTAAATGAAGGAATTAAATAAGTATTCAATAATTAATTGTTGAATAACATATAACAAATTTTAGACTGTTTAGATTATTTACTGTAGATGTGATATGACCCAGAAGATTCCAGATTTATTCATTTTATATAATTAAAACTTGTTATCCGTTGGTAATTGCCTCACTGTTCCTTGCTCCTCTACTGAAAACTGTTAGCCTTCTCTCTGTCTCTGTGAGTTTCACAGTTTTAGAGTTCTCATAGCTGGTTACAACATCAAATGAAGGATTAAAATTAGACATGATCGTCTCAATCAATTCAGAACAAGTGTTTGACAGAATTCAACTTCCTTTCAAAATAAAATCGCCCAACACTTTGGGGTTTAGAAGGGAGTTTCTCTGCATAGAACAATTGTCAAATACATCAACAAACATATAACCACATGACCACACTCACCATCAGATTCTGTGCTGAAAGCTTCCCCTTTAAATCTACAACAAAGGAAGGATGCTTTTTATCACTGCTCAGCATAGTGCTGGAAGTCCCTGCAATTAATATAAAATATAATAAATAAAAGGCTTCCAGATTGACGAGGAAAAACAAAAACACCTCAGTTTTCAAGGGACATAATATTATACGTAGAAAATTTAGCAACTTCACAGCAAAACTGTTAAAATTGATAAAATAATTCAGTAAAGTAACAGGATGCAAAGTCAACAGATGAAAAATTAGATGTGTGTTTATATACTAATAAGGAAACTTCCCCCAAAAGAAATTAAGGAAAAGATCTCATTTGCAGTAGCATCAGAATGTCTGTAGTACTTGAGGCTAGGTGTGATTAAAGGAAATAACCTTAGCCAAGAGTGCTGCACTGGCTACTATACACTGCGGTGAAACAACACTGGCTTCTCACAGCAAATGAGAAGTTTAAAATCACACAAGAGAAAGTCTTGAGAAGCCAGGACACTGACTCATGTTTTGATAGTGCTAGTCCTTGAAGCAGTGAAGTTCCTGGTCTCCCAGGTGGCTCTGTTACGTCACATTGTTTAAGTGTGCAAGAAACAGTTCTGCTCAGACCTGATTTCTTGGGCTTAGAGAATGCTTCCACGTGAATATGTCTCACTTGCACATCTCAGGAAATCTTGAGGGAAAAAAAAAATCTATCAAGAAATCAGCAAAATGGGAAAAGAATGTTGTAATCTTCCTGAAAGCCAGACATCACTATAGACCTGACATACAGCAAGAGCAGGAGTTGGAAGTATGCAAAACCTAGGTTGGGACTGACAAACAGCACTGAGATTTGCTAGAGATTGCTTCTCTTCATTGCTATGTTACAATGGGAGCGTTCATGGCTCTGGGAGAGGCTAACGGTGAGTCATGTATGTAAATAAATGTATCATAGTATGTTTTTAAATACAGAATACTGAAACAAGTCTTATGAGTAGAGTTACATGAAATAAGTTAGGAGCAATGCAAACATCCTAGTTTACTTCTCTGTGTCAGTGATACAATTCTAACCAAAACCAGCTAGAGGAGGAAAGGGTTAGTCATCTTACAGCAGCGGCTCTCAACCCCCTTTGGCGGTTGAATGACCCTTTCACAGGTGTCGCCTAAGGCCATCAGAAAGCACAGATATCTACATTAGGATTCGTAACAGTAGCAAAATTACAGTTATGAGGTAGCAACAAAAATAATTTTATGGTTGGGGTCACCACAACATGAGGAAGTGAATTAAAGGGTCACAGCTTTAGGAAGGTTGAGAACCACTGACAGCTTGTCATCCAGTAGAGAGGGAAACAAGGGCAGAACTGAAGCAGAGACGGCAGAAACTCTGCTTCCTTACTTGCTCCTCATGATTTGCCCTGTTTGTTTTATTATAGAACCCAGGACCAGCTGGTCAGGAGTGGTACCTCCCATTATGGGCTGGGCTCTCCCACATCGGTCATCAGCCAAGACAATGCCCCACAGACTTGCCTGTAGGTCAACCTGATTGAGGTATTTTCTCAATTGAGTGTCCCTCTTCCCAGACTCTATCTAGCTTGTGTCCGGTTGACAAAAACTAATCAGCAAACTGACACTTTAAAATGTGGTGATTCTTTATGATTGTGAGAGATGGGGCATGGTTTGAGTACTACCCAATAATACCCGCTGGCATCTTCATAACACATAAATACTGGCCACAGACAAAAAGTTATTTATAAATACTCTTTAATGTAATGGTTACTTGTAAGAAAATAATCAGCATTAGATGTAGTTCAAAGACAAAAAGGAAACTCATGATTTTGATAATTTCTGAGAATTCATGGGGATTTTGAGCTTCTCTTCCCATTTACAAGAAATTAAGATCTTGAGGGAATTTGGAAATACCAAAATCAGGTCATGGATTAACATTTTAATTTTGAGAGCTTGTGAAAGAGAAAGGAGGATGTTTTCTTATACTGCACTGTGATCCTACTTATTTGAAATTTTACAATAACAAAATAATTTAATAAAAACATTATGTATCCAATAATGGATTACATGACATTTCATAATAGTTAATTGTACCTTACCTTTATTAGATCATGATCTCACTTTTGTACATATGGTTAAATTTAGATTCCACATATGGGGGAAACATGTTGTATATTATCTTTCTCACCCCATTATCCTCCCCCACTCCCACCTTTCCCTGTCTTTAGTGATCTTCCTCCCACATATTCCTCTTTCACTTTTATATTCTATATGCATAAACACTTAAAAATATCTAAGCCCAGATTCCACATGTGTTACAAAACATATTTTTTACCTTTCTGAGTCTGGCTTACTTACCTTAATGTGTTGCTGTCTATTTCTACTCATTTCCCTGCAAGTTACATAACTTCATTCTTCTTATGACTGAGTAAATTTGATTGTGTGTACATACACTACTTCTTCTTTGTCCACTTACCTATTGACCGGGTGTGGTTGGTCAGAAAAGCTTCCTTCTCATGTTTTTATTAGCATAGATAGATTTGCATAGCAATGGGTTTCATCATGACCTTCTCATGCATGTGTTTTGACCATGTTCAAACCCTTCATCTTTTGAACTCCTCCACTGATCCCCTTCCTCTTACTGATCCTCCTGCTTTCATGACCCAGTGAGTTCCATTGGAATTGTTTACAAGACACAAGGAAGGGGTTATTTACACGAGCATAGGCTCCGTGGCTATGGCACCAAAGAAAATGTTTCCGCCTCCCTAACAACCATCAGTTGCCTGTATAAATCCTCAGGGACACATGAGACTTTGAGACCCCCACCTATGACAGGATGTTGGCAGGCCCACCAGCATGCAGAGGTGAGGGCTTATCAATTCACAGCTGCTGTGGAGCCGTCAAGAATGCAGCACTTATCTCATGCCCAGAAGACAGCATTCCACAATACTCCACCCTTCCTTCAACTGTTACATTCTTTCCACCTGCTGCTTCTGCTATGGTCTCCAGATTAAGGAGAGGATTACATGGATATCCTATGTGTACATGCTTCAGGAGGAGAATTGTCATCCATAGTCAACAATTTTAAGACATTATTTTCAAATGCAAAGGCTAAGAATAATTAGATGAATTCAAAGTCCTGTTTTTTTTTAATTGCACCTAAAAGAAATGCAGAAAGCTAAGGGTACCTGGAGTCTTCAGAAAAGACTCACTAAATGGATGAAAGAGTTCTTCAGAATAAAATATCTGACTCTAAAACTATGACTATTTGGTGTGCTATATTCCAAACACATAATGACTTAGTAGACAAAACCTGACTGAAGGTAACTTTGTTCTACACACTTAATTCTGAGAACATTTTATTGTACCCTTTCTTGATCTACTCTGCTTTTCTCAATCATTTCTGAACAGATCTTTGGATTCAACTACATAAAAAAAAATGCTCAAATTCTTATATTACACCCAAAAAGATGTTGATGCAGGAAGAGATATTGCTGACCTTTAATATTCTTTTGAAAGCATATATAGATACCTTGCAGTCAGTCTTAGAGTGTGTACAAGCATGAAACACTGTGTGAAGCCAAACTTCCAGAACGTGTGTAAAAATCAGACCTCATAATGAAAACATGAGCCACTAGCACATTTTTCACCGCTGTAGTTAATGTGAAGCTAAGTCTGCCTCTACTAATGTACAGAATCGTGCCATGCATAGAGGATTCAGAAACAAACAAGAAATGGTCCCCAAATTCAAGAAAATCACAGTCCCATGGGATAAGAAAGGTGCCAGTGCTAGATTTTTTAAACAGAATGGCTTCTGAGAAACCAGCTCTTCAAAGGGACCCAGGAGAAGTGGGGAGATATTTGCGATGGAACGCTGGAAACAAATGTCAAAGCAGAAAGAGACTAGGTAGTGAGGAGACCGGAGGGGCTTTCCTCCTAGGGAGAGCAGCAAGACCAAGGGGGAAAAGCAGAAATGTTGTCAGTAGCAGATGTGACAATATTCTAATTCCTGGGAAGAGTCTAGAAATGATGGGAGAAAGTGCATTTGGCCTGGATGATAATTAACAGTTACCTGGAGAATTCAGTTTATACTTGACTGGTTTTCACAGACTCCAAGATCCCTGCATTTATGAGATCCCTTGGTATCTCAAACCAGTTCTTTGTTCAACTCCCATGTTAATTACCTTCATTCTAAGATGGAATTTTCTTTTTTCTTGCCAAGAAGGGAATGATTTCACTTTTGCCTTTCTTTCCTTTTGATTCTTTCCACTTAAGTTTTTGTAGATACATAGACACACCCTTTAAGCCAAGGTTTCAATAAAAAAACTAACCCATCCAGTTATAGCCTTGTCCCTGGTGACGCTAATATGGAGACAGTGCCTTCTTATTGCTCAACAGGGTGAGACTTTGAAAAAGGCTTGGGCATGTGCGTGGAGCCAATGTGTCTGGCTTCAGCCACCTCCTTCTCTTGCATTGCCAACGAAACAGAAGCAAAGGAAACATCTCCTTATTGTTCTCTTGCATAAGCAGGCCTGCAGCACATGGTGGGAAGGTGGAATCTAAGCATTTTATATGACCTGTTAGGAAAGGGTGGAGTTCCTGTCTCAAAATTCCTGCTCTTAAAAACTGGGGAGATAGGGCCCTGCCGGCTAGCTAATATAAAGGAGAAATTCTGGCCTGCAAGCCTGTTGACTGCTGCTACTGGGAAAGGGTTTTAGAACACTTTCCTGCTCTCACCGACAGTTAGAGGAAATGCAAGCCACCTTTGACAACTTGAAGACCAGCAGCTCCATGCCACATCTCAAGCCTCAAGAGGCCACGTCATTCCTCAGTTGACCAGACACACACAATTGAGTTCTTTTGAGTCTAGCATCATAATCGTTGGGACATATTTTGTAGCATAGTTTATGATGACATTTATGAGCTATGTGTGCCTCATAGAAATCTTTCAAGGTGAGTAAAGATAATCTAACAGATGCGTAAAGTGTAGGGAGCCTCAGAGCTACAGCAAGCTAAGGCCCAAGAAATGGAGAAACAAACCAAGAAAAATTATTCAACAAACATAAGTCCTAAATGAGGGTTATGTCTTTTTGAGTAGGAACAGAAAACTATAGTTAGGAGAGTAAGTATGGAGAAGCAATAAAAATAAGAGAGAGTCAGGTGATGGTGGCATACACCTTTAATCCCAACACTCAGGAGACAGAGGCAGGCAGATCTTTTGAGGTCAAAACCAGCCTGGTCTACAGAGCGAGTTCCAGGATGGCCAGGGCTACACAGAGAAGCCCCATCTCAAAAAACACATCAGAAGATTCTGGGAACATCACAAATGCTCCTTGGCCCATTTCACTAGCAAGGAAATTGTTTATAAAAAAAAATCTAGAAGACAAGAATAATTCCAAAGATATTAGATAGGTATACAAAATGTAATTTCAGCAAAAGAAACAAAACACACCAGAACACCAAATGTGCACCTGATGTCTATAGGCATCGTCCAATTTGTTTAGAACAGTGAAATTGCTGTAAGCGCCTGAGAACCATGGCCTTTTGTTTGCTTTCTCATGGCCTCCTTGTTTGTTTCTTTCTTTCTTTGTTTTTTGAGACAGGGTTTCTCTATGTAACAGCCCTGGCTGTCCTGTAGACCAGGCTGGTCTCGAACTCACTGAGATCCGCCTGCCTCTGCCTCCTGAGTGCTGGGATTAAAGGTGTGTGCTACCACCGCTTGGCTTGTTTTTCATAACTTCTTGAAACAGAAAACCCAGATATACCCAGAGTGATATGATTCTGGGTAGAAGTCTATTTTCCATTAAAACTTTTAAACTGCTGTTAAAATTCCTTAGAAAGTGATGATTGTTTTTAAACAAATTACTTCTGAAGGCCACATAAGCAAATCCGGAAGAAAAGGAGATGAGCCCTCCCTCGAGGTGACGACTGTAGTCAGGATCACATTTCAAGAGCCAGGTTCTGCTTCGCAGCTCTGAGCTCACTTTGTCCCAGGCATGTGTGGATCCTACTCAAAGCCACATTCCTACTTTATAGCCTTTCATTTTTGCATTTTTTTTCTGGAAAATTGCCTAAAAGCATAGCCTGGGCTTTCTCTTTGAATCTTCAAGGCAAAGTGCTCAGACTTTCTCCCTTCTCCTCAGTCTCTTTGAGTTTCCTATCTAACTATTTTAAATGTTGTAAGGTTATCTGAAGGCAGAAACACCTCATTACAACAGATAATGAGGGTTGTGGTCGAAGGCCGAGCACACAAGAGAGCCTAGGTTCAATAGCTAATACCTACTTCAAATATACATTTTATTTTTTAGAAATATGAATATATATTTGTATATAAAATAAATACATGTATTTTATTTGTAAGTGTACTTATATATCTAATAAGAATATATAAATATATAATATGCACATATATTATGTATTCACATATATTTACACATAAATGTGAATAAAGAATGATGAGTGGCCTTATGATTTATCCAGTTGCCAAAAGGAAACTCACTTGGTATCCTTAATTTTCCCTTCCTCTCCTTCCTCAAACAGCCAATGGCCCGGTCTAGTGAATCCCTTTCCTTCTACTCTATCGACTGTAGCTTCATCTCAGGCTACACTAGTCTCAGTTCATCCTAAGGAACCTCCAGGCTGCCTCCCACACTTTGTTTCCAGCCCACAGAGTCTTGTTCTCACTGCTTCAGGAACCTGGGGGAAGGCAGGTAACGTTACTGGTTCCAGCACACTTACCTACCCAGTCCCAGTCCCGGTCATGTCTTTCCTGTCTGGAGCCCTTTCTATCTTTACCCTGACCCCTTTCTCATACTCCCTAAGTCTCTCTATGGCAAGCACACAGATATTTGTAGCAGCAAATATGAGTGCTTATTATTTGTGATTTCAGCGTCGGTTCTTCCTGAACACTGTCATAGAATCTCTCAACCCTCAGCCCTCTTACTCTGTATTGAGAATCCTTGCAAATGTCTCCCAAAGTATCCTTCCTCTAGTACATTTTGGTGATAGTAATTATCTATGAGCCCCCTTGGGTTACAGATAGACATTTTGGCTTTAGAACCCTAATAAAAGACATACTATTCATCAGAGTGCTTAATATTCATGATGGTGAACGTGTGAATGAATAAACTCCTGTTGCCAGTCAGTATTCAATGACCATTAGTTTGGTCCATTCCTTCAGATAAAGTCCAGACACCAGGGATTTCTAAAATGTATATTTTTCTGAAGGAAATCCTTGAGTCTATGGTCATACCATCTTGAACAGGCCTAATCTTGTTGGAGCTTAAAAGCAAAGTGGAATCAGGCCTGGTAAGCATAGAGTGGAGAAATGCTCTGAGATTTTACGTCCCTCCTCTGTGGCTTGCAACTGTGTTTTCTATTTCTTCCCTTCTGCAAACACATCTGCAAACACAACGCACATCTCACATGCAATGCCAATGGCTCAGTGAGGTGTCTGGAGCCCACCTCCCTTCTCCGGAGCTTCTAGACATTTGAATCTTGAATTTATTCAGAGTTCTTTAGAGACTTTCTTAAAACATGTCTGTGCCTTATTCTCTGAGCAAGTCTGTGGTGGGACCCAGTGACAATAATTTTCAAAAACAGTCCTTTGGGCAATCCAGCAGATCTGCCAGGGCTGCAAACGACTGCCCCGAATCAAACAAAGTTGTGAAGAACAGCAGGACGCATCGCAGAGCCCAAGCCTGCTTCCCAGGCTCCCTCAGCAGAAAGCTGCTGCTGCCAGGAGGGAACATGCATGCTCGTTTATACCTCGTGTTATTCCAAAATGGTTTAGGGAGCCAATGGGCAACACCTTCTGCTAACAAACAGGAAAATACGGAAGCTCGCCTAGTCCCACATCCACCGATGACCAGCTGGCTCCTCTAGTTTCATTTCCTTTGCTATGGTGAAATGTTATGGTAGAAACCAAGTGGAGAGTTCTTTCTAGCTCACCATTTCAGCTGACAGTCTATCACAATGTGATGCCACCCCTCTGGGATGGGCCTTCCTGTGTCAATTGCCTTCATCAGGACAAGGCTCCCATATACCGACCTACTCTACACAATCTCTCACTGAGACTCTCTGCTCAGGGGATTCCAAGCTGTATCACGGTGACAATCCAAACATCAGTGCAGCCCTCCTGTCTTAGTCAGGGCTTCTACTGCTGCGACTAAGCACCACGACCAAAAAGCAAGTTGGGGAGGAAGGGTTTCCTACACTTACACTTCAGCATTGCTTTCCACCACTGAAGGAAGTCAGGACAGGAGCTGATGTGGAGGCCATGGACGAGAGATGGCTGCTTACTGGCTTGCTTCCCATGGCTTGCTTAGCCCACCTTCTTGTAGAACCCAGGACCGCCAGCCCACAGATAGCACCACCCACCATTGATCATTAAATGAGCCTTATAGCTGGATCTGACCAAGGCATTTCCTCAACTGAGGCTCCTCTTGCTGAATACGCTAGCTTGTGTCATACAAGCTAGCTGACACACAAAACACCCAGTACACCTTCCTAAAATAAGTAAGCTGCAGTTTTTAAAGGTATTTGGAAATACCACATCTCCCTATTCTGACATTCCTCAAGGAGCAACATAAATTTGGGATTGAAGGTGCTCCCATGGGAACTCAGAAGTTTCTTGTGCTATGCTGTATTTCTGAGACAGCACTGACACTCTCAAGGTGCTAGTTAGACAAGATTGACGAAAGGCACTGGAATCAAAGAGTACTAGCAGGAGTGTGTGCACATGTGTGTGTTATATTCATGTGTGTGTGTGTCCATGTGTACATGTGCGTGTGAAGACATCAGTGCCTGGGTATCTTCTGTTATCGTTCTCCACTTTTATTTTTGAAGTTCACCAATTCAGAAAGACTAGTTGAACAGCCAGTTCCACGGATTCTCCTGTCTCTGCCTCACCAACCCAGAAATGACAAGTGCTCACGGCTGTGACCAGCTTTTATAGGAGTGCTGGGATCTTGAACTCAGACCTCATGCTTATGTGTGTGAAACCTTCTCCCTAGCCCCAGTGGGAGGTTTATAAATGTCAGGTATATGTGATACATACTTTCCCTTTTATTTTTATTAGTGTTTTGAGAGTTTCATATTTAATTATGTTCACCCCATTTCTCCAACTCTTCCAAGATCCACCCCTTCCCTGCCCATCTAATTTTTGTGTTCTTCTCTTTTTAATTCTTCAAGATTGGTTTGTGCTGCTCACATATTCTGGGATGTGTTGTCTTCTATTGTAGTGTGATTGGTAGGAGCTGCAGTCTTAGAGAAAACTCCCTTCTCCGAGAAGCTAACATTTATCAATAGTTCCATTGCTCCTTTTTAGATGATACAGCACAATATTAACTAGCATTTACATTTTTTAGAAAATAACCGAAGCTGTGTTTCAATTACCTGTAGTCTAGAAATCAACTTTAACTTGCTACATAAATGAGAAAGAAAGTTGAATTTCCAACAAATTTTGATTTTTCAATATACTTCTCTTTCAGCGCCTTTGTTCAAGGGTATGAAGGGCAAGCATAATCTGATTCACTGTGTGCATCTCATCACTTCATCTATTTTCTCATCAGGAAAGAGAAGTACCAAAACCTAAGAGAGAAGGCTGCTCTCAGTTTCAGGGACTCTGGAAAGGAAAAGGGGAGAAATCCTAGACACTGTGCTTTCTTGGTTCTTCTCTCTTCTATTTGACTCTATAATCTTCACTCGCTCATGTGACTTCCATAGTTTAGTAAGAAAGACTCCATCACAGTACCTTGAATCCAGAGCAGATGCCATCCAATAGGCCTATAAAGAACCATGAATTCCACCTAATTTTTTTCTCTGAATTCCCAACGCAATGCAGATTTTTGCATTATTCTTTGCGCTGCCATACAGTTCGTGAACCAGGCAACAGGCTGGTGATTGAAACACACAAAAACTCACAGACAGAGACACGGATCATCCTTGAAACAGGAATGGCCCCTTTATTGTGTACCAGAGGCAGCTTATATAGGGATCCTTAACTGATAGCCACACGCCCCAGCCAAACCCACCAGAAACCACGCCCCTGCCATCAGAGTCTCGTCCTCAGAGCAGCTTCAGGCTGCTCAGAGCAGAGGAAAACAAGTTGTTTACAAGAAATTCAGGATCTGGGGGTTCACAGCTCCCAACAATTCTTCTTGCCTAGTGGCCAGGAATCCTCATCATCTCCTCAGGGGGTACTCATTTCCTATATAGAACAGTATTAAAAGAGAAGCGTTGTCTCAGAAAGGCTTCCCCTGTATAGGAAACCCTCCACTGCACTTGGAGAAGGATGGCCTTTCTTCCCATGGTGATGAGACCTAGTAGGAACTTCCTCGGACACTAACAAAGCTGCGGAAGTGAAAGCAACTCTTCCAGGTTCCTGCTAAACCCTTCCATGCTTAGCAACAGCTTCTTGAACTACCACTATGAGTCCAGGGAGGAATCCCATGTAACTGCACAGTCACCTCCGGTTCTCCTTAAGATACAACTACCAGAAAACAGTCTTGGAACAACTGCTCTGCTATTTTCCTATGAGGCCATTTTTCCTTGACATACCAATAGTTGCCAGCTGATATGGGAGGGTAGGGAAATATCCTCCCCCAACACCATCACACCCTGCTATTAGGCCACAAAACAGAGTTGTCTTGTGACTTAGCTTTTGATTAGCGCCACTATTTTTCCAGCCCCATCTCCCAGGACTCTGGCTCTCCTCCAAAAGGGGAGGGGTCAGAAGCAAAGGAGGTGTCGGCCTCCTTTGATGCACTTGTTTTAGAAGCTTCTTCTCAGCGTGAGTTATCTCCTCTTTTAGAAAACTGTCCAAGGGCTCAAGGGCTATCCGTAGCTTCCATCTTCTTAAAACCATGAGACTTACTTTCTATTTTAGCTTTTTTTCTTCCCAAGAGGCTTTTATCACCCTGTGGGAACACTGACTCATGCATGTGTGTGTGTGTGTGTGTGTGTGTGTG
>LOEQ01008744.1:0-15874 GCA_001685075.1 Bramus lutescens
AGGGTCACAACTATCTGCCATTACCTCTGGGCTAGGCCCTTGTCTGTATAGACAGGGTCACAACTATCTGCCATTACCTCTGGGCTAGGCCCTTGTCTGTATAGACAAGGTCACAACTATCTGCTGTTAACTCCGGGCAAGGTCCTTGTCTGTATAGACAGGGCCATAGCTACCTGCATTTACCTATGGGCAAGGCCCTTGTCTGTATAGACAGGGCCATAGCTGCCTGCCATTACCTCTGGGCAAGGCCCTTGTCTGTAATAGACAGGGCCACAGCTGCCTGCCATTACCTCTGGGCAAGGCCCTTGTCTGTATAGATATGGTCTTCAACTAAACAGGGAACTCACTCTGTAAAGTAGGTTATAATTTAAGCCTCGTCCTTCTAAATGATAATCCACACCGCAGTATGAACACAAAAATTGGCCTGTAACTGAGACTGACCTGGGGCCTAGTCGTGTGATACGTGCCATGAAAACATGAATCAGTCACCAAGATGTTAGAGGCTCACATCCAACAGTCTACATCTCCATGAGAACCTCTAGTGGCTCATGACCACTAGGAGGCTGGTTTCAAGCAAAAGGAATGAAGAAAATCTTTTGTTTGTCACGTGACACAGGCCAAAGCAAATGCAAAGGGGAAGAAAGATTAAAATTGAAGACTTAATAGATTATAGCTAATTGTCTGAGCACTGGACCCTAGTCCCCTTAGGAAGCAAATCCCAGTAGCCAACCGTATGCCAGACATGGCTAAGAAGGGTTTTATCTACCCTTCTAAGAATGGTGGGAACATATATTTCAAAGGAGAATCAATCCAGCAATAATATTTACCCATGATCTGTGTCTCTCAGTGGGTGTCACCTAGATGGCTACTTTCTTTCCTCTGGTTGGGAGGGGAAGGAGAAATGGCTGCCCTTAATTGTTGCTTTGTTCGATTTATTAAATTCTGAGTCATTATCTAAAATGGGGGTAATCTCATTAGAATGTAGACGGCTCTATTATTTCTTGGGATGGGGTTAATTTCATATTTGCAGAGTCATAAAGTAAAGAGTCCAAAATCCAATTACAAAGGCTTAATTTCATAGCAACTAAAGAGAAACATTTCTATCATAAAGGAAAATAAATATTTCGGGACTTCGGGAAATGATTTGTCAGGAGCTAGGGGCCCAGGAGGAGGGGTCTCCATTACTGTCATTCAACTTTGCATGATAATGCATCATACAGGGTTCCAAGTCTGCAGAAAGGGATAAATTGAATCAACAGAAGTCACAGTAATCAGGGTAGGGTTGACACATTTCAACAAAGGTCAGCCTTTAAGCGCATTTTCTCATTCTTAACTCACTTACCATGTCATTGGCTCTGAGTTAGTATTCCTCTAGCCTGAACCTCTAAAATGGATGTCTGCGGCATGGCGCTAACTGCGTTAGGACTAACAGGATTTATTTCACATCCTATTATTTGTTATTCCTCATAATTTTCCATGTGTCATGCTGGAAGACTGGTGAGGTAATGTGATTAAGCTCCAAGTTGAACAGCTAAATGTATATTAGCAAATCAATCTGAATTTGTGCATAACCCAATCACAGTCCCCCTGGCCACAGGGAGGAAATTCATTTGCTTATATTATCCTTTAACTCTGTTATCCTTTGCCAGAATCGGTGATGTAGTCACACAGCTCTGGTGTTGGTACGGAAGTGCCACTAGATTCTGGAAGCATCTGCCCTAAGGTGGCCTTCCTTCTCCATGTGAGTGCCGTGACTGCCCTCCAGAGACTGGAAAAATGCTATCTGCCTCCTTCCCGAGTCCCAACACGCCACCATGCGTCCCCCACATCCTTTAGCTGACCCTCTATGGAAACCCTATCATCTGAGCACAGCCAGCCTTAAGCTTCTGAAATGGCAATCCAGCCAGAGAGCTCATTTCACACGGATGTTTGTGAAGTTGCAAGGGGTTCTCAGATGATTTTAAACCAATCAGAGATCCCACATCAGCTTCCAGGGAACATTCACTAGCGACTACTCATGTACTCAGAACCTGGGCTAGGCTCTGGGGACTCAGCCCTCTCTACCACCCATTGCATAGCAGGTCCTACTCCACTGAGGGCTCCTAACTACCCAGCAGAGCCCTGGAATGAGGAGAAAGCGGGAAGAGAGCCTGTGGGCTCTGACTTTGTTAAATAAGCTCACAGAGGGCTCATTCCTTATGAACTCTCTTAACGCTGTGATTCTGAAATTATATTGAATCTGTAAAACACTATAATGGCTTTGCATTGCTAATTCTAGAAGTTCTGTCCTATTACCCAGGGGCTAGCACTCCAGTAAGACGCCTCTGGGCTGCAGAGTAAACGAGATGAACTCGCTGTGAACAAGACAGAATGCTCTCCTCCACTTTAGATGAGCTCCTTTCAGTTTCCCAGCACAGTCAGAGTGTAGCTTTCCTCTCTGTGGGTCTGTTCAGATTTCACTACGAACATTTCAGAAATAATTTTGCACCCCATGGAAAACTAAAGTTCTGGCTGTGGTCCTACCTTCCCAGTTCCTATCAGAATACACAAATCCAGCCAGCAAAAGCTTGACAACATGGAGTGGCTGCCCCGTTCTCAGTTGCTGGGCTTATCTTGAGTGACAGTATTCTTGGAAGCCCTCTGGATGCTTCTGCTTCAAACAGGAGAGAACTATCCCATATCAGTCTCAGGTCTTTCTCAGTGCTAAATTCCAATGAACTTTTTGCCCTTCTCTGATGCCAGCTATTGGATCCCCAAGCGCCCCCGTGCTAAGCAAGCCCACTACCACAGAGCCTCATTCTTAGCCCTCATTAATTTTAGTTGTAGTTCAAATTACAACAGCATTAATGTGTCTTTCAAAAGACATTTATTTTTCTTTTTTCATTATTAGTAATCTTTTTCACTCATTTTTTTTGCCCTGTAATTACATAATTACTTGAGTTCTTATCATCCATGAAATGCATAATTATGATCACAGTGCCATTCTCCTTTGAGCCTCTTGGGATGCCTGTTGTCCCATGACCTACCTTAAGTACCTAGGACTTCAAGTAGGTCATGGGACAACATTGACTTCTTCAGTGCCTGGCATGTGCTCTGCAGAGACTCAAACACCACACTCCTCACATTAAAAAGGATAGTGGAGAGAGAACCAGAGCTAAAGCAGTTAGGGTTCAATGCCAGGGCAATTGTATATTTTTCCTAAAGTTCCTCAGTAACCAAATATAACAAGTTTGGGGAACAAGAATGTTTTTTGTGTCATGTCACACATAGAGACAACAGCTCTGCTTAGATCTCCAGGGGAGTGTTTGCATTTATGTCCCTTCATTCAAACACCATAAAACAAAGAGAATGTTTAAAAATTTTTACCCACTGATAGTTCAGTTGATAAAGGCTCAGGCTCACAACCAAAGAGACAAAAAAACTAAATAAATAAAATTGAAACATTAGAAAGTTTTTTTTTTTTGAAACACAGGGTCACAGTATAGTGATAGCTCTGGCTTATCTAGACCTCTCTATAATAGATCAGAATGGCCTTGAACTTATAGAAATTTATCTGCTTCTGTACCGGCCCCAAGTGTTGGGATTAAAGGAATGCACTACCACACCAACCTCAAAAGAGAATTTTTAAAAGGCATAAGCCACAAAAGAATAAAGGGGGAAAAAACAGCAAAAAAATTACAAATGGATGGTAAATTAATGGAGTATGCATTTCTTGGACTCCTTTAAGACAATGTGAGATCATTGATCATATTACGAAAATAAATCCTCTCTGCTCTGCACATGTGCTAACCCAGACTCATATATCCATCTGTGTCCCTGCCCCTTCAGCTTTGACTCTCCTGAGCTTCCTTTCCAGCTCCCGCTATCCTCTGGGAGTCCCCAGATGAGTCTGGCCTGTCGCCCTCTTCCCACAGCCCACCCAATGGGCATCTACCCAGAGCACCCACCACCTTCCCTGCTGTGACCAGCACTGATGTATTATGAGCACTGCTCCCTAAGCTCCCAGATAGCAAGGGTTATTTCTCATTCTATGTGTCCCAAGCACTCTCGCCAAACCTGGTCACTGGTAGATGCTCAAAAAAAAAAAGAAGTCAGCAGAGCCCCTGTCAGGCCACCACTGATTCACACCCTACGTTCATGATATGCAGCAGTGCTGGGAAGTTACTGCCTGGCTATGGAGGACATTTCCCATCATCCTTTGCAGCTCATTGAGTCCTGCCCAAAAGTCTGTACAAAGAAAACTGAAAAGAAGCTGAAGCATGCTAATTCCAGCCTGAATGAGTATGTCTTAACCCATCCCCTCTAGCCTGTCTTCCCTTTTCTTTCAGTTAAGTGCCCCAATGACAGCTGTTCCTGAGTTGCAATCCCAGGTATTCATGTATTCTGCATAAAAACAAACTTAAGACCAGATTTGGGGGTGCACACCTGGAATCCCAGCAGTTGGAAGGTAGAGGCAAAAGAATCAGGAGCTCAAGGTAAACATTGTCTAGACAATGCGTCTGATGCCAGCCAGAGCTACATGAGACCCTGTCTCAAGAAATGTTTGTGTCAGGTAACTAAGTATATGGGATTTATTTATTACAGTAGCTCAAACTGCTTGGCCCAACTATCCACCTACCCAACACAATGAACCAGTGCACAAACAAAGGTAGATCACTCGGAGCAAATGTATGAGAAATCCAATTACAAAGGAGGGCTTGACCTCACCTTGAGGAGATCCAGCTTCAGCTGCAGCTCCCCCTGAGTGGAGGAGCACAAAGCACCCACAATGATGCTCATGTACTCCTCTGCGTTGATGACTGAGAGCTGCTCCAAGATGCTGAGTGAGGCCCCTCGGTAGGACTCGTCATCCAGGAAGATCTTGATGAAGGGCACCATGCCATGATCTTTCAGGACAACTGGGAACAAGACAGACAACACTAGAGAAAGGTAGACCTTGGCACTGCACTTTCATCATAAGGAAGTTATTTTTTCTTTCAACTTCCCAAATTTATCATGCTGCATTCTCTCTTTGACCCTCTGGCAAATAGTTTCATGTTTTATAATCCGCACCCACAATGGATTAATGGGAAAGAGCAACTTTGGTTCAAACCAGTTCAAATTTTCTCAGCCTAGACTTTGTTGACTCCCCATGAAAAGCCTCACTGTCTCTGAGGAGTGGACAGGGGTGGGGTGGGTGGAAGGTTGCGGGAGCGGGAGGAGAGGAAGGAGAGAGGACTGAGACTGGAATGTAAAACGAGAAAAGATTATTTTTAAAAATAATTAATTAGCCGGGTGGTGGTGGCGCACGCCTTTAATTCCAGCACTTGGGAGGCAGAGGCAGGAGTATCTCTGTGAGTTCGAGGCCAGCTTAGTCTACAAGAGATAGTTTCAGGATAGGCTCCAAAGCTACAAAGAAACCCTGTCTCGAAAAAACAACAAAAAAGAATCAATCAATTAATTAATTAATTAAAAAAGAAAAAACATATTCTTCACCAATGAGCAATCTACTTTGAGGGGGGGAATTATTTGGCCAACATCTTCCCATAGGAGAAAGTTCAAGATAGGAGGGATAAATTCAAAAGACTTACTGTACAAGATAATGATTAAAGTTAATAACAATGATTGTGGTTTTGAAAACCTTCAAAATCTAAGTAATCCAACCCTTGAGAGTGTATTCTCCATCTGCTTACCTTCATTCCCTAATCCAGGGCCTACACCAATTCTTCATCCTCTCTGCCAAGATTCTTTTTTCAGTGTGTTGACTTATTCTTTGAGAATTCCATACAATATATTTGAGCATATTATTCCTCTTCTCCAACTCACCTATCTACCTTCCTGATGCCATATATTTTGTCTTAAAAAAAAATCCACAAAAACACATGGAGTCTGGTTTGTGTTGAGTCTTGTTGGCCAACTGCTCCTGAGAGTCCTGCCCTGGGTTTTTTGATAGGCCCATTGTCACTCTATTGAAAAAAAAAAACTGTTTTTTTTCCTCCTTTCTCGCAGTTATCAATTGAGAATAGCTTCTTGGCTGGGGTTGGGAACTTGTCTTCTATACAATGCAAGCTAGAACTTAAGTTAGGAACATACTTAATTTTCTAGGTCTTTCCTTGGGGAAAAAAATTAAAGGAATCTAATTTTGGTTTGTTTTTGTTTACAGGAAATCTCAGGACAGGCATTTTCTTGCCCAGGACTAGCATTCAGGTTCATTCTCATGGAATAAAGACTCAATATTGGCTTGCCAACCAAAGAACTTAATGAGTGAGGATTTGAGAGTTGCAAGTCCTGAGTCAGGATATTCAAATCATGGCCACATTCCCTCTAAATGGAAATCATGCTAGAAGGCCTGTTCAAATGCAGATTCCCGAGACTGAACTCCTTCTACTACCACCCTAGTGTCTGAAAGTCACCTTAGAAATGTGAATTCTAACCAGCACTGATGGGGAACATTTTGCAGGCTTTCCTCTGCTGGAATGAAATAGCATAGACACTCTGTAAGGGCCTCAACGCCCCTGGGATCTAAATCACCAAGCCTGTGGACAGGAATCTGTGCTACTGCTTCATGTCATATACTGACATGCAAAGAGGAACCTTTTAAAAAAGAAAACCATGAAAGCCACATGATCTTAGAAAAATAAAGCAAAGCCACCAAAACAAAGATAAACAGAATTGCTGACTTTATCCTTGACTGGGGGAACATATGTATGCATGTATGTATGTGTGTATGTATGTGTGTATGTATGTATGTATGTATGTATGTATGTATGTATGTGTGTATATAACACATATACACACACATGTTTGGTTGGTTTTTGAGATAGGGTTTATCTGTGTAGCCTTGGTAATATGGAATAATCTTTTTGTACAGTGTGAAGATGTGTCTTTCATTAGGCACCTTCTGATTGGTTTAATAAAGAGAAGAGCTGAATGACCAATAGCTAGGCAAGAGAGGATAGGGATTTCTGGGGGAAAAAGAGGAAGAGGAGATGAATCTAGGCATGGAGAGACACCAGCAAAACAGGGAACAAGTCAGACATACAGAATGGAAGAGAGGTTTAAAAAGAAAAAAAAAAAGAGAAAAGCCACATAGCAGAATGTAGAAGTTGTAAGAGCTATTTGGGAGTAAGTCTAAGCTAAGGCCAAGCTTTCAGAATTAATAAGAAGTCTCTGTGTTGCTACTGGGGAGCTGGTGGCCCAACAAAAAAGATCAATTACACCTTGGCTATTCTGGAATTCACTCTGTAGACCAGGCTGGCCTTGAACTCACAGAGATCCATCTGCCTCTGAGTTCCAAGCGTTGAAATTAAAGGCATATGCTGCTACCCCCTTCCCAAGTTTAAATGATATTTCTTAAAAGATTAATGTGTTCAATGTTTTATTCTGTAGTTTATAAAAAAAAGCAGTATCTCTAGTTAATGAAGCAGGGTACTAACACCTTTTTCTTAAAAAGAGGTGAAGGGAATTTTAATGGTCTCATTAATTTAGAAAATATTATATTGAGCAACATTTCTTTGGCACCAACTTTATTATAAAATATTAGGAAATATCAACTGAAGTGTGTATTTTACAGATGATCACCAAGTACCAGTGAGCACATGGATATTAGCCACCATGGTCACACAGACCATTCCTTGAATATTATCTTTAAACACTCATAGGTAATTCATAATTCTTGCTTTGTTGAAGACTAATGCAGCACAGTTAGTCATAGCATTACCTGCATTGCGAACAGAGCCTTGCAGAAGTGCAACCACAGTGTTCAGCATCACACAGGTGAGTTCCCTCTCTGGATCTTGCACACCAGGACTGGGCACTTTGCTTCCTGCCACATTTAAAAATAAATAAATATATACTAAGTCTGCATGGTACAATCAACAATCTCTTCTTCCTTGGGTGTCCTGCCTTCCTGAAGAGATGCTAGTGCAATGCCTCCATTAGACGGGAGCATGCATCCCAACCCTAAAGAGACAGTCATGAAAACTCTAGCCACATTGACTCTCCAACATGAGCACATCAGAAGTCTGAAAATACTAAGGGCAATGCTGAAACCCGTGCTTGGGTTAGGAAATCTTGGATAAGACCAGGTAATTCTTGTTTCTAACACATTCCCAGATGAGGCCGATGGGCCTACTGCAGCAACCACTCTCTAAGAAATATTGCCCTCGATGACAAGCCAAGCCCTGCCACCCTGGTCTTCCCCTTACAAGCTGCCACTGGTGTCTAGGAGGGAGGGCTGCCACTTCATTGACTGAACTAAGAAGCAACTTGAGAGAAACTGGAACAGACAGATGGACCACTAGATCTTTGAGACCCAAAGTGGGTCTCTTCATCCACTGCTGATTCCCACGGCTGGGACTTACCAACAGAAATTGCAAGTTTACCTCCTATTTGGAAAATTAAAAATAACTAAATGAATGAGAACAAGAAGAATTTATTTACTAGAGACAGAGCATGTAAGAGTCAATAGGTCACATTTAAAAATACAAAGTAAGACTGGAAACATTAACTCACAGAAAGAAACTAAACCCCTCTGGGAATGGTCGTAACTCTGAGGTCAGATCGAAGAGAAAATTTGTTGAAAGGCATTGTCTGTTCAGGGTACCACAGGAGCAATGAAGGAGACTATGTACCAACTGCCCTGTGAATGCCAAGGAAAGCAAGGGAGCTGATAACCTCATGCAGGAGGGGATTAAAGACAAGGAGGAACTGCGAGCTCCCCAGTCAGTTTCAGGAGTTCCCTCAAAGTGGCATCCATCCCTCTCACCTTTACCAGGGAAGAACTGGAGACTGTCTGATCTTTGTGAAGTTACAAGTGCCAGAGTTCCTTTCTCTCTTTCTCTCTCCATCCCAGTGTGATGCACAGGCTCACATTCTCCGTCGCACCACCATAGGGTGGGTTGATCAGCAGACCCAGCCCGGCTAACAGTGGCGTCAGCGCATCTACCCACCTGACTTCCTCATGATCTTGGCCTGCTTCCGGAGCTGGGCCAACAACAGGCCTAGCAGTCCTGAGTCCCGGAAGATGTCTGTGAAAAGCCGGTCACTGGCGGTGATCCTGAGGATGCTCTGCAGGGCCACAAGGGTGCAGGGCAGCTCAGGGCTCTCCTTGATCAGATGCTGCACTTTAGCCAGTATCTCATGGGGCACGTAGAGAAGCTTGAACACCAGAGTCTCCAGCAGCTGGAAAAAGTGCACCTGCACCCGGGGTGGTTTCAGGGGCACGAGCTCCACAAACTGTGAGACGGGCTGCAGGGTCCACTCCAGCAGGAAGAAATTCCGAGGGTTCCAGGCCCACATGGTCTTGATGGCCAACAGCACTTTGGTGCAAAGGACAGAGTCATTGGCTCGGTGGAACACATTCTGCAGCACCTGGAAAGCCTGGAGATTCTTCACAGTCACCCCTGGAGACAGAAAAAAGTGACAGTTCTGCAAGTCAGCTCCCTGTCTATCTAGAAATGCATGCTTGTGTTCTCCTCGAGACGCAATATTTGAAGTTTGTTTTTTTTTTTTAGTTCCAATGAGTACATGTCTAGAAAATATATAAACTCTAGCCTGTGGTGGGGAAAGAGCAGCATCAGCATTTTGGAGGCAGGTCAGCTAACTGAATCCTCCAGCTATGGCTGCTCTAAGCCAAAAGGTGCCCGTGCAGGTCAGATACACAGGATCCCCAAGGGGCAGAAAAGAAAGGAAGCAGGAGTCTCATTAACTGACCTGCCTTCAACTGCACATTAAGGTATAGTATCTGGGCCCTACTGAGGTAGATAAAATCATGTGGTCAGAAGTAATTCAACCAGCTTCTTCTAATTTCAAATCAAAGGTAGATATTTCCACCGAACAAAGCTGGGCCAAGAAGTTTGGTTTCATTCAACTAGAATCAAATGTTGCTGGAGAGGACCTTACAGGGTCAGGTTCACTTCAAAGTGGGTGAATGGATACACCTTCCTTAGTCCCTTGGCCCTTTCCCCATTTACTCTCTCTCCCCACCCCGGGACACCTAGTCCAAAGCCCCTTTCTGTCTTGGACTTGCTAAAACTCAGGTTCTCCACCAATCCTCTCTGATTCTCTTTGTCTGCCCAAGCCCCACCCAATGCCCTTCTCCGCCTGCTGCCTGCTGCACCAGCTCCCTCCTCTCGCAGCAGCTTGTAACTTCCCACCTCAGCTCGCATCTCCAGACCCACCCAGCTGTTTCAGACCACCGTGTTTCTTCCCTGGTCAGTACTCTGTGCCATTAAATGCTTCCCTTTCCTTTCATCCTAGACAGTTGGCAGCTTAGCCATGAGAATTCCCTCACCAGCAGCTCTGTGCAGGGATTCCCGACTGACCCACTAGAGGTCAGGCATGTGCCAGTGTTCTCCATCCAGCGGCCTGTGGTGTGATGCCTGCATGGCAGTCTCCGCAGGGGGCATTAGAGAGCCCACACTAGCTGCTCACACCAGCACCCAGTAGGGTGCGGAGCACCTGTCACTCAGAAAGCATCAGTGCGCTTGCTGGCATCATCAATTCGTGTTCAGCATCCCGGGAAGAGAGGTCACTGACTCTGAGCTCAGGTGGCTACTGCGGGTATTAGTCTCCATTATACAAACAAATGGTCCAGGGTAAGTCACCCACGGACAGGGGTGGAATCCAGAGGTTGCCTATGTTACTTGACAGGCCCTTTGCCTATGTTAAGCAATATTCCCCCCACTTGCCACACAAAATAAACTTCCTTGTACAAAGCCAAAATTACACAGCTGGAATGTAGATTGAGGGGATATTTATTATTCACAGGCCTGGGTCATGTCTCTGAAGGTCAAAGAAGCATCAGACCATGCATCATTGACAGGTGCAAATGAATCAGAAACACACAGGGCCCTGTCAAGGACACCACTCTGACCGTCCAGGTACTTGGAGACGCAAGAGGACCCACCAGAAGCCTCTTGATGGAACTTGAAGCCTTCAAGCTGGGGATAAGTGACACTGTCAAACACCTTCAGTTCTGAGCGCCCACAGGTGGTCAGCCACATCACCAGCTCCAGGAGCTCCTCGAGATGGGGTTCCACCTCACCCTGGGTCAGCCCATCATACCTGCAGGACAAACAGAGTCAGCTCCTCGGACTTCCTGGATGGAGCAGCCATGTTTGCATGCAGTACTCCTTAGACAGACCAGGGAGAATTCAGCACCAAAAGTGACGAGAGAGCCTTGGATAAACATCACTCTATCTACAATCTATCATCTTTCACCCAGAGAAGTGCAATCAAACTCATTCATATTTATTTTATGTTATGAGTGTTTTGCCTGCATGCATGTATGTATACTGTGTGTGTGCCTGCAGAGGCCAGAAGAGGATGCTGGAGCCCCTGAAACAGAGTTATTGATGGTCACAAGCCACCATGTAGGTGTTTGGAACTGAAACCAGGTCTTCCACAAGAGCAAGGGTTCTTAACCATTGAGCCATCTCTCTGGCTGCAACACTTTCCTCTTCTTAGTTCTTTGCTCTCTAAAATGTCCATTGTTGTTAGTCAGCTGCAGCCTTGGAACATCAGCTGAAACTGGGGGTGTAGTCAGTTGATAGGGTGCTGATCCAGCATCCACAGCACCCTGCATAAGACCAGTCATGGTGATGTATGTTTAGAATCCCAGGATTCAGAAGGTGGAGGCAGGAGGATCAGAAATTCAAGATCACATCCTTGGTAGTACTGAGAGACTGAGACTAGCCTGAGTCATATGAGACCTTATCTAAGTAAAATAAAATAAAATTAACTTTAAAATCACACACACACACACACACACACATCAACTAAGAATTCCAGAAATAAAAAAATTCCTGCTTCAAATTGATTTGTTATAGTATGACTACATACAAATATTGTATTTTGCTATTAACTGTTGTTAGCTTCTTACAGTGCCCAGTTTGCAAGTTCAACCTGATTATTAGTATGTATGTGCAGGAGGAAACATGCATGTGTCAGGTTCCATAGGACCCTTTGCTGCCGACATCCCCTGGAGGTCTTCGGAGCATCCTTCCTGCCAGGAAGCAGAGATGCTATACAGAGGAACCTGCTGGAGATTAACCACAGTCCTGTGTAGAGAAAGGCTGCTTTCCATGGTGGATCCCCAAAAGGCATGAATTTAAGGGGCTCACAGAGCACAGAGCACCTCTGGAATGAAAGACTTGATGCTTCCAAGGAGGAAAAAGAAAACCCCAATGGCATGGGAAAGATGTGGACTTCTGTAACTCCCTCATGCCTAGCCTATGGCTGGTGGTTGCTCCCATGTTTATATGGTGATGGCCAGGTGATGCCTTGTTCTACTCATGGGACAGGGCCCTTGGAGTCTCTGTCTAGCTGTATCCTTTCTACATCAGGAAGACATGAAACATGGTTCCTGGGAAGGCAGGAAGGCAGTGAGCTTCTTCATTCTGGTTCTTCCTTCTGTCTTCTATAAGAAGCCTAGGAAAAGTTGTCCATGCAGTGAACAGAAGAAACATGTAGGAAACGCAATCCAGAGTACCACAATGGCCAAGGCATCTGACCATTGGCCAGACTGCTTACTGTGCTCTGTGTGCAATGCCCAAAGAACCACTTATTTTTTGCATTGTTTTGAAGGAGGGTTTCTTAAAAAAAAAAAAACCTTGTAGAGATGGATACTATACTCAGGGCTTTCAAATCTCTCTCATCCAAATCATCTTCAATGCATTTGAAGCTTGGTTCTGTCATTAAGTCTGTAAAAGACTTTGCTAAGGGCCACATTCACTGAGATGCCAAGAAGAGACCAACAGAGTATGCACAGCCTTGCTCTAAAGTAGCTTCCCCAGCTTCAGTGGAAGAGCCTGTGCCACAATGGGGTTTCTTTATTTCCATCATTTGCTCTTGCTAATACCTAGGTATTAGCACCCACCCCCTGAATACAATACAATAACCAGAGTGGAGAAGTTGATCCAGCCCCAGAAGCACAGTGTCTTTCCCACAGTTCATGGGTCTAGGAGGGAAGGCTTTCCTTTGGAAGTTGATTTCAGAAAGGACAAGCAGGGGGCAGGCCTTATGAAGTGACAAAAGGAAGGGAACTCCCTGAAATGCATTCTCAAGTGGACGCCTTCCCAGACTATTGCACTTGTCCTTCTGATGGATTTGGGATGGTGGAGCAGAAGCATCCAAGGGACAACTCTACTGGACAGTTACCCATCAGCTCCTGATGATGGGCAGTGGAGCCAGGGGTGAGGCATGGTTTTCCCACACACAGTCCTCCAAACCCTGAGGTGGGGCAACTTGCAACAGACCCCAGAAAGCTTCTGAGAAAAGCACAGAGGCACGTGAGCTCTAAGAAATGGAAGCCAGGCCAGCAACACACATGGTGTGTGCCATGTAGCAAACTTACTGAAGTGGTTATTATTGTTGCTCATTGATTCCCTTAAAGAAGTGGTTCCCACATCTATCTTCATGTTGAGTTACTGCTGCCCAGAGAGAGTGTTTCTAGTCATGCTCTTTGGAGCCTTGAATTTCATAAGACACACTTAGACACTCTTGCTGTCTGTCTCGCCCGAAGGAGTGGGATGATTCTGAGCTTGACTGGTCAAGCTTCTCCCCGTTCTCTCCAGGCCCAGCCACTTACCGCAACAGTACCTTGAGTAGCAGAGGGTAGCCCTCCCCGTTCTCAAACTCCAGGAACAGTGCAGAAGAGATGGGATAGGAGTCTTTCACGAAATTCAGGATGAGGCTCACAGACTGGCTCACCTCGGATGCAGGGAGCGTATCAGCCAACTTGGAGAGGTTCTGAACTGAGAGCCTGACACAGTCAGCAGCTGTGGGAGGGAAGCACAGCCCTGCTGAGCTAGGAAGCCCAAGGCCCAGCTTCTTTCCCCTCTTGCCACCATCCACCTCCACTCCAACTTGTAAGGCAAGACTCGAGTGAGAATAAATTGAGAATGTTTTCTACAACCTCTTGTATTCAAGAAGAGGTTCCCTCCCTGTGGGAGGTGCCCTCCTGGGAGCCACCGACACTGGGGTATGAGAAGCAGACTCTTAGCTCCTCCTTCCTAGAATATGAGAGATCCAGGCCCTAGATAAGAGATGCCCTATAAGACTGGAGCAGTGAGGAAGGCCTCAAAAAGCAACATGGAGCCACCATGGGGTGCTGAGCAAAAAGCAGCTTGATGAGAAACCCAGGGAAGGGGCAGCAGATGAGTGAGGAGGTGGAGGGCCTCAGAGGGAATGTTCCGGAAACTCGAGAAGCCAGGGCATTCAAGCAGAAGTGTGAGGGGTGGGGAAAGAGGGAGGTGGGGTCCACTCCTGAGGAGCCTGCCATTGACTTTGTTGGTCACCTGGAGTGGTGGGAAGGCAGAAGAAGGATGTCCTCAGAGTGGCATTTGTACTGAGCGGAGACTCTCCTAAGTAGCAGGCAAGTCACAAAAGTGGAACTGAGAGGATGCAGGATCAGACAGACCATCCGTTGTTAGGACTCAGAAAAGCCGGAAGCGGAACCTTTGGCAAGAGAGGACCCAAGAGTACTGATGATGTAGTGGCCACCAGCCTCCCTTCCTAAGCACCTTGTAGCCCACAGCCCATAGCAATTACCCAGGCCTATAAGAAGATGGGATGAGAATATGAGCAAAGAGGTCAAGACTAAGATGAGTTCATCCATTGAAGCAGTTTACCTGAGCTAACGGGAGCTCACCAACTCCAGCTGGACTGGGAAGGAACAAGCATAGGACCAAACTAGTCCCTCTGAATGTGGTTGACAGTTGTATGGCTGGGGCAGACTTAGGGGCCACTGGCAGTGGCACTGGGATTTGTCTCTGCTACAGGTACTGGCTTTTGGGGATCCTATTCTCTTTGGATGTATACCTTGCTCAGCCTAGATGTAGTGGGGAGGGCCTTGGACCTTCCGCAGGGCAAGGTGCCTTGCTCTCTCTTAGGATTGGAAGTGGGTGGGATAGAAGGGTATGTGGAGGGAACGGGAAGAGGGAAGGGAGTGGGAATTTGGATTGGTATTTTTTTTTAAAAATCTAATAAAAAAATTTCATCCAGGGGAGGAAGCTTTGTGAGGCCTTGACCGGAGTAACAGATGGTAACAGTCAGAGACCCCTGCGGTCCCTGCCTGCAGCCTTTCCCTAGCCACTCAGCCTCTAGCTAGGACGAGGGTAAAGGAAACCGAAATGTCAAGGCATGACTCAATTTCAACTATAGGCCTAGGCTTAGAACCCCATGGTGTCTCCTCCAGGAACTGGCTTGCAGTCAGAGAAAAGGCTGATGGGCATTCTCCATTATAACCAGCAGATGTCCCTTGTCACAGAAAGAGGAACAGATCAGAGCACGTATTTGGGAACATGCAGGTGATATTAGCAGCTCAGAAACCCAGCTTGTTCCCAAAGAGCCCAAGAAAAGAAGTGTTGTATTCCAAGATGACTGCTGTGCTCATCTTGGAAAACTGAGAAAATGTTGGGCAGAGGGTGGGAGGTGAGCAGAGATGAACGCGAGCTTTCCTCGACATGTGCTCCTTCGAGCTGGGTTTAGAAGGTTTTCTTCTCTACTCTAGACCAAGTACCTCTCCTGAGACTTATGTGCAGTCTCAGAAGTCTCCATGCTTATCTGGAGCATTACCTGAGTCCTACAGAGGCAATGAATGCTAAGGAAGGTCCCTGAGAGAGCTAAGAGATTGACAGCAACATTTCATCTGTAATAAAAACCCCCAGGGATGTGTATGATGCTGAGGCCTGTATCCAGGTGTTGTCTAGGCACTGTGTGCATACCAACCCACTGAAAATCAGAACACAAGCAGTCAGCGCTACCCTACTGCCTATCTTAGAGATAAGACAAACAGGATACCCCTGTGGTTACAGCCCTGAGGTCGTTCACTGGAGTTCACTGATATAGATATGAATAATTTGCATTGGTATGGATTTTAAGGTCAATTTTG
>LOEQ01008744.1:17305-27647 GCA_001685075.1 Bramus lutescens
CTGGAGCTTTGCTCTGAGTTGCAGGAACCCCTTGAGTGACCCACAGCCCACACCTGGTCTCCGGAAACCTACTTTGCAGATACTGGATGACGCTAGGGCTCTGAGCCTTGGAGATAGCCCTCAGCACACAGAAGGTGGGCTCCTTCCAGAAGTAGCAGCTGTGTTCCCGCAGACAGGTGGTCGCAATCAGCAGAGACTGGAGCTCGCTTCCTGAGAGAAGTCCCTCCAGACCCTGTGACTCGCTGCAAATGTTTAACAACATCTGGGAGGGATGCAAAGTGATGAATCTGGTTAGGACAGGCGCTCCTATGGCAGCTTGCTCCCTGCTTCTCTGGAGCAATGACAGCCATGTCTCAGCAGAAGGCACTGAAGAGTGTGCACGACCACCCTCTGGCCCAGCCAGGACTGTCCACACCGTCAGCTAGGAAAGGGACGACCTTTCTACTTACAAAAAGAACTTCCTGTAAAACATATCCTTCTTGAACATATTGACAGGTCACACTGGATGACTGACCTGGACAGTCTAGGCCTGTGCACCTGTACTCTATGGTACTCAAACAGTGAGAGGTCACACTGGGAGACTGACGTGGACAGTCTAGGCCTGTGCACCTGTACTCTATGATGCTCACACAGTGATGAATCATGGCATCTAGCGATTCACCTCTCAGAAGTGATGTAGCAAGTGCCGTGTGACTACATTTTTAAAAATTTTGGTTCCTGTCTTACAAGTCAAACTGGGGGGGGGTGCAAAGAGAGGTGCTCCCATATGCCAGGGAGGGGTGGAACTTGAGAGTACAGGTAGAAGGGGAGCTGGGGCAGTGAGGGGAAACAAGTTGGGGAAGAATCCCACTCTTCATAGAGAGCACAGGGGAATGTGGATATTGATACATGGATGCCCTGAAGAGAACAAGGGAGAAAACCATCTTGCAGCCACCCGGATGCTGCATAGTGGAGATGCAGGAAGAGCAGAGCCTAGAGAGGGCAAGGCATTTGGAAACTATGGTTGAGACGGGCAAAATCCTCTCTTGGAAGCAGCCAGGAGCCTGGCCCCGGCCAAGCAAGCTCAAGGCATGGGAAGGCCAGGGCCCCACTCACTCACCTGCACAAACATCCTCTGCCCTTGAACATCACCCTCTAAGAGCTCATCCTTCTCCACGGGAAAAGCAAAGAAGAGGTACAGGCACTGCAGTAGCAGAGCTGGGAGCCCTGACCCGACCACTCTGCCCAGCGTCTCCTGCAAGGGAAGAGCACAGGTCACCCACAGCGGAGGCAACTCTGGCATGCACCAATGTGAGGACATCTGTGGAGCTGTGGGGAAACCACTTCCGCTCTCTGCATCCCATGGCCTCAGTTGGGAAATGTAGGTGATCATGGGACCCATCTATGGGGATTGCTTTGTTGAAAGATAAGGCCCTCCCTCTGTTTACTGGAGCCCTGGTTGTTCTTGATTTCCTAGGGTGTCCCTGTCCTCCTCAACAGCAAGCTTTTAGCTTCCCTCGCTGCTTCAGGGCTGTCTATTCCTGTGGACATAAAGTCTACACTTAGACTGCAGACAGTCCCTGTCCAGGACAAACACTGAGTACAAGTCATGGGCTCCCTTGCAGTTGGAATTTATGATAAGACTGTGAGCCTGTCCCAGACAGCCATACACCACCCCAGTTCCACCCAAACATCCAAATACCTACCTGCTACTTCATGCCAAGGGCTGCTGCACCCCAGGTCCCTTGCCATAGCCCCTACAGGATACTCATTCCCACTACCTCAGTACATCTCTTGGCCTGTCCTGCAAGGGTCCGTGGTCATTTCTTCTGATGACCACAACTGCCAGTGTTCCTGAGAGGGAACTGGCTGCTCATCCACTAACCACCCGAGAGGAAGCCTGCGACACCCACTTCCGTGGTGAGAGGTTACCGTTGCAGCCAGCACAGGGCACAGCACACTCAGGACAAGAATCAAGGAGTGGACCTCACTCCCGTTGGACCAATTGGAAAGCAACATGGAGCCCAGATCAGGAGCTCTAGGGAGGCTGGACAGGAGTTTTCACACAGAAAGCATGTCTTCTTCATGCATTTCTGTAACCCAACTTGGGATCCTTGAGAAGACTAGTTGGCACGCTGCCTGGGACACACCCAGCCTGGCCTTTATGGATAAAGTCAGCCATAAATGTTCTCACACTGACCCTAGGAGAGAGGCATGACTAACCCAACCTCTAAAATCAGAAGCAACAACACAGCAAGTAGAAGACTTGAACTAATTCACTTGTGGTTATACACTGCTGGTCCATTGAGAAGGCAGGGCCCAAGCCTGAACCTCAGGTCCTGAAATCCATGTGTGACATCAGAAAGGGAGAAGGGAACTGAATATAATGAGTCACTCTATGGAAGGGGACCGTTCATTACCCTGGGCTGGGCCTTAATTCTCTCAGTCCACAGCTAAGGGGCACTTGGGGACCCCTGGGCAAAAGCCTGGAACTCACCGAGTCGGTCCCCGTGAGCACATACACCGACTTTAGGAGCAGGTAGCCATCCTGATCCATGTCACCTTTCCACCTCAGTAACTGTCCAACTGCAGCCCGGGCTTGCTCTGCAAGATGTCAAAAGCTGATTGGTGAAGCATCCTGCCCACCCAGCTTCCAGGACCTCCTCTTCCCCAAAGAGGTGCTTATGTACTGCTGCAAAACACAGTCCTCCTTGTCCAAGCCTCAAGGCCACCTGAGTATGTCCCAAACTCCTCAAGATTAGTAACTCGGGGTGGGGGCACTTTAGTACCCATAGTAATCATCCATGGTTCTGTATTGCCAAATGGGTAATGACTAGCCCTTCACACTGGACCCCTACAATCCAGACTTCTCACCCCACTTCTTGATTCACCCAACACCTTACACCATTGAAGACCCAGTAACCCATGCCATGCTCAAGCTTCTTTCTACCTTAAATTCTGACCCTCAGCTCACAGACCCTGTGGCACTCCCACCAGCCTACAAGGGCCAGTTCACATGATTGGAAGATCACTAATCAGGCACGCCCCCCCCCAAAAAAAGGATGCATTCTCTGGCCTCAGCATCTTTACCAGACCAAGCTTTCCACTGAACACCTCAGTCCTCCTCTGAACCCAGGAAATCTCCCCACAGATCCAGTGTGTGTGTGTATGTGTGCGTATGTTGTGTGTATGTGTGTATGTTGTGTGTGTNTGTGTGTGTGTGTGTGTGTGTTATATGAATGCAGCATTTGTATGAGTGAAGTATTCATGTTTAGTGTCTCTGTGTGTGGTGTACAGTGTGCTGTGTGTGGCTGTGAACATCTCTGTGCTAACTATTTATATTTTGTGTCTCTGCACGTAGGTGTAGTGACTATGTGTGTCTGTGCAGATGTAGTATATGTGTGTGTGGAGAGAGAGAGCTCTGGGGGTTGGGTGTGTCTGCAGTCAACTCTGTTCTCCATTCTGCACAACTTTGTGCACATCCTGCACAATCCTCTCCTCTTACCTGCAGGCTTTCCAGCAAGTGCCTGCTGTATTTCTTGGGCGAGTTGGTCGGACACATCTTCTGCCAGCCTCTGGAGACTACGAAAGCAGATGATGCCCACGGAGTGTTCCCAGGCCTGAAAGGCAGCAGACAGACTCCAATTAAAAGGAGCCATGTAACAAGCCATGTGTGAAAGTCACCTGACCTGCCTCCAGCCAACCAAAGGCTCTGCTTTCAGTCCCAGGTGTATCCAAAAGGCTACCCATCATCCACTATGATGGTTAGTCTTGGTGGTCACTTGGCAAGATCTGGAATCATCATGGCAGCTCACCTCTGTGCGTTTCTTGAGGGATCTGCCACATTAGTTTAACTGAACTGGGAAGAACATACATGTGAGCATCAGCTCTCAGTGTATTCAACACAGAATGAATAAGATGTCAACAAGCAGCGAGAGAGATGAACGCTGTTGCTTAGCTCCCTTTTTCCTTCTTATTCATCCACCCATAAGGAACGCTAACTAAACTCATAGCCTTGCCAAGCTGGACTTGAGTAGGAATTGTTTGTTTCTGCATCCTATTTGGGGTGAGAAAACATTGCACTCACACATCTTCAGTAAAGTTTGCCCAATAAGGGATTCTTCAGGCTTCCTCCCTCGCCCTCCCTCGCCCCGTGGCTTGTTTTATTGCACTGATTATCTTCTCATGCAGAGTGCGTGTTCTGCTACTATACCAAAATGCCTGAGTTTTACATCAAAGCAGGGTTTATTAAACCCATAGTTTTGAAGTCTGGAAGGCCAAGACTATGTAGTTCTGTCTGTTTGGACTGTAGTGAGGGCCACTCCTCTGTGACACAGCACAGAAGAAGAAGTGGCAAAGCACATGCAGAAGGGACCAAGACATGGTGACATTGTTTTCTAACAACTTACTCTTTTTTAATAGTTTATTTAACTTTCTCTAATGTGAATTGATGTAAAGTTTTCAGATCCCCTGGAACAGAGTTGCAGACAGTTGCAAGCTGCCATGTGGGTGCTGGGAATTGAACCTGGGTCCTCTGGAAGAGTAGCCAGTGCTTTTAACTGCTGAGCCATCTCTCCAGCCCCTCTACCACTTACTCTCGTGAGAAGCCACTTCGAGAGACCAGCATTAATCACTCCTAAGGGCAAAGCCCCCTACTCACTCGCTTCTGGGTTCCACCTCTGAAAGGATCCTCCCCTGGGTCCAAGCTTCCAACAGCTGAGCCCTTGGAGTGACGTCAAACCATGTCCAGACTTCAGCGTACAGTTTTCAAATCTTACGTCTGTCAGTTTCAGTCACTCACTTAAATTCTAAAAGGTGGTATTGTAGGCTATCGCGCAGCCTTTGGTTTAGTGCTGTATCACGTTATTACCTCCTCCAGTGGGGAAATGTCTTCATGGGTTCATGCATTTAAATACTTGGTCACTAGATGGAAGTGCCGTTTGGGGGCAAGGGTATAGAACCTTTAGTGGGTACAGCCTTGCTGGAGGAAGTACATTGCATGGACAGGGCTTTGAGGGGTCCTAGTCTCACCCCGCTTCCTGCTTGCTCTCTCTGCTTCCTGTGTGCAGGGAAAGGAAGGCGTGGCGACAGGCGGGCACAGTAACTGGAACAAGAAGCTGAGCAATCCCGTCTCAACTGCACGCATGCTGTGTCCAACAGCTGTCAGCATTCTGTTCTGGCTGAGCTCGAGAGTACTATCTGGTCTCCTATTTACAATCCTTTGTCAGTTAGGTCAGCATTTACAGAATAGAGAATTTAAAATACAACATCAAAACTTCATACCTCATGCAACATTTAGCTCAAAACATAGCATATGAACCCTCACCACCTAGTATATAAGAAATGAAACAAATCCTGTGGTCACACCATAGAGCCAAATGTATGGGAACAGTATGTGTGTAGTTGAGACATGATTGCTCAGATGGCTGCTATGTTACTATGCCTGCCTGTTGCCATGCCTCCCCTGTCATGATGATGCTCTAGTCCCCTGGGACCTTAAGGCAAAATGAACCCTTTCTATAAGTTGCTTATCATGGTGTTTTATCACAGTAACAGAAACATTACTGACACAATTGCCATATACACACCATGGGCTCTGTTACTGGCATCTAACAAATGAAATGTCGCTTGTCTCAAGTTCAGATTGTGGCGTGCAGAAGTGTTTTTTCTGCTTCTTACACTGCAAACTCATCAATGAACTGAAAGGGACTCACACCCTAGAGAACCCCAGGTCCACTCCTAGACATATTCCCCGGAGAAATGTTGGCATTGGACACAAAATACTTCTGCAGAGAACTGGAAAAAAAAATCTTGCTATGTCCAATAAGACAATGGGTGAATAAACTGTGGAATGCTTATATAATAGGACACAAGAAGTCCTGAAAATATTAGACTTGATGTATTGACATGGATAAACGCCAGAAATGTAATGTTGTGAGAACCGCTTATACAAGTTCATCGTGGTAGGCATCCACAGAACCTTATGGTGGCAACCAAAACTGTGCTGTAGGACTCTCTTGTCTAAGACTGATAGATGATTGTATGTCTAATAACAATCACACAGGGAATGGTACACACACCCCACATGAGGCTTATGTTTGCAAGAATGGGCTCTACAGCGTGCCCATTTGTAGAGGGTTTGTGCTTCATTTCCCATATACTAGGTGATGAAGATTCGTGTGCCATCTTTTGAGCTAAATATTGTATGGGGCCTGAATTTTTAGTTTTGTATTTTAAGTTTTCTATTCTATGCATGCTGACCTAACTGACAAAGGATGGTAAACAGGAGATATAATGGCACTTTAGAACTTTGATAAAACAACGAAGCTGCTATTGACTATTGGACACAGTACGTCTTTAACAAATACTTGACAAGCAGAGAAAATGATAACCAAAACGCACAATAATAATGATGGCCAGATGCATAATACGATGGTCCTATTTCCACTGATCTTCACACCAGCCTTTGATGTTGACACTGCCTTTAGCCCCACTCTGCAGAAATGGAGTAGTCTGGTTAGTGCCTGAGAAGAAAGCCTGGATGAGAAATTTTCTAATCAAGTTTGCCTGGGTGCGTGTCTGTGGGGATTTGCTTCAGTTCTTAATTGATATAGCAAGACTCAGCCCAATTAGATAAAGTAAGATTAAGATTAGATAAAGTTAAGTGCAAGCAGGCAGACAGCCAGGAGTGTATTTGTTTCTCTCTGACCTTGACAATAGAGGCGGGTGAGACTAAGTTGTTTGACTTCATGCCTTGACTTCCCCTCAGTGATGGACAGTACCCTGGAATTATGGGTCAAATAAACCCCCTTTCCCCTATTATGTTGCTTTAGTCAGGGTATTTTGTCATAGCAACAGAACAGGAACTAGAATCCAGAGTGTCGGGGAAGGATTAAACAAAAGAATCAGTTAAGATGCCACCTCAAGAGTTCAGTTGTTTCAGCTGGGTAGGGTGGTCCACACCTGTGGTGCTAGCACTCAGGGACTGAGGCACGAAGATCACAAGTTCAAGGCCAGCCTGGGATACATAATAAGACTGTCTCTGGAAGAAAACCAGAAAGATGAGGAGCTGAATTATTTCACACACAGGGAGCCCAACCAAGTAGCTTTTTTATATCCGTGAACATGGCAGCCACTACCGGGAAACCAAGGGTCCCTCAGACACGTGATCTCTAGGTGGAAAGTAGTGCTTCAGCTTGGAATGAGGTAGGATACTACCCTTCCCCAGGAACACAAGCTGGGTGGTGCAAACTTTCAAATAAGCTCCTTACCTCCTCCCTGTACTCCCAAGCCTTCAAAGACCAATTTCCAGGCCATTGACTCTGGAGCCTGGATATTGTCTCGGGAGCAGTGGGACTCCTGGAGGCATGCAACAATAAAGAAGATAGGGCCGCTGTGATTTGAGCAGTAATTGTACTCAGAGCTGGGTCTCCCAAGACACAGCTTCTTCCTGGGACTGTGATGGGCGCTTTCTCAGGCTGCTTTAACTCTTTCAGGCCACCAGGGTGCCGTTTGATGCACAGAGCCAATCCATCACTAAATGGTACCATGGAGACTCCAAAGAGTTAAAGCAGCTTCCAAAAGACCCTAATTTTTTCCCCAAACTGGGACTTGCATGCTGAAAGAATATTGCTCAATATTTTTTTTAAAAAACTTTTATTTACTAACATTATCTAAGCTGCACCATCATGTCTTGTGGCTGTCCCTTCTCTTTCCATGTAGGAAAGAAAATAGTGTTATGATTTCCAAAGGAGAATAAACAAAGACAAAAGTTTGTGAGGAGACAGGAGAAAAACCCCAACATCTGAGGACAAAAATAAAAATTGTGGCTGGGTTTCCTGCCTGACCATGGTATTATTACTCTCACTGTGGTCTAGGAGGTTTGCCTTTCAGTTCCAGCCATTCCCAGGCTTTAGGTGGGGTTTTCTGCTTAGTGTGGGACCGTGAACACCTCCTTTCTAAATCACAAACAAAAGTAAAAGTGCTACAGGAAAGCTTCTGCTAAAACAGCAGAACTGCAGGTCCCCCACGGTGAGAGTGAGCCATGGCCAGTCTCCAAGGTAGGTAGACTCGGGAGTGAGCCAAGAGACAATGACTCTCTGTGTCCTCTCCGGAAGTCACACTAGAAAATAATTGTTAGTTAACCCTTCTATTATATTCAGCCTTACTTAACTTTCTTCAATTACCAGTAGATTTACTTTGTAATTGACCACATTCAATAAAACAAACTCCATCAGCTCAGTAGTTAGCTATAAACGTGGATATACCACTCTCTCACACACACATACACACTCATTCACACACATTCATTTACACACACTCATTCACACACGCAAGAACCTACACTCGTACACGCGTGTGTGCACACACATGCACGCACACAGGGAGGGGGAGATGAATGAAGGAGAATGAGCATATCCCTGTGCACATGGCTCTCTACTCAGGAATGTCTGACCTTCTTACTACCCGTCAGCAACACGCAGAAAGTGAGTGAGTATCTCAGCATTCCAAGGGACAAGGAGTAGCCACATGAGTTTCCTGAGCCTTGTGCCTAGAAATGTTTTTCTTCCCTATTCTTTTAGCCAAGCCACCAAAACCTACCTAGATTCAAGGTTGTGGTAAATGCAGAGATGTGGAGCCAGTCCCAATAGACACATAGACAATGGTGTTCCCACACCTAAGGCTAAGGGATCATGAGGAAAAGGGGACAGAAAGGCAGTGAGAGCCAGAGGGTTGGAGAGTTTGCTGTAAGATGGTCTCTTCTAAGACTGTTGGAAGCTACACTCATACAATATCACCAACATGAGTCTCCAAACGTGAGACAAACAAGGACACAACAATAAATACACTGTGTGCACAGAGAAAAGTCCAAGAGGCCTATAACCAAGAGGTCTATAGGTATATAATCCTATACAATGACCTACAGGCAACTAAAGAGTGCTGAGACCAAAAGAAATAGTCTTCCCCAAGAATCACACACCAACTGATTATCCAATACCAAATGATCAACCCTGGAAGTAATATTATAGGTACTGAGCATGTTATATTTATGTTTTTAGTAATGTGTGTGTGTTTGTAATTTTGAAAGTGGTACATCAAAGCTTTTGCTGAAACAAAAAAATGTTGTGTGGGGGGGTGTTAAAACAATTAATGAGAAAGAGGCCATGGATTTAAAAGAAAGCAAGGAAGAGTATATGGGAGAGTATGGAGGGAGCAAAGAATAAGGAAGATGATAAAATTATATTAGAACCTGAAAAATTAGAAGAAATACGTTTTACTGAAGGAACACAGACCTCCCCTCTTCTATGGAGGAATGAACCCATTGGCAGAACCCTAGCTCACCACATCCACATGCACCCCATTTCTCCCATGTGCCTCCCCAGTTCCATACATGAAGGATTTTACAGTTTCCTGGGCCCTCTCTGCCTCACTTCCTGTTTTTCTCAAAGCACAAATTCTAAGAACAGTCTTCAACAATGAGACCTATAGTGTTAACCCTCCTGGTGTCAGTATCTTTGCAGGACCTGGCATGCCTCCCATCTCCTGGAGCAGGCTCCGCCAAAGGCTAGAAGCCATCCATCCATGCTTCCCCCAGGCATACTTCTCCTTCCAGCCTGAGACCCTGTGATGGGGAAAGTGCTCATCAATCAAAGCCACTGTTGCCTGGACCGCAGTCCTGATAACATTGCCCTATGTACTGCAGAAGCCACTGGCCCTGTGCTGTTTCCTGTGTGATGCAATGGCACCTCTTCCCTGCCTGCCACACCCTGGAGTCAGCTGCCCAAATGTCATGTGTGCAGGGAATGACAATCATTTTGTCACCAAGGGAAAAGTAAGATCCTAGCCAGGCAAAGTCCTTGCACTGTGAGTCATTATTGGTCAGGGAAAGGGAAAGCAGACAGGCCTGTCCTACAAACTCAAGCATTGAGCAAGGGAACCCAGCGGTTAGCAGTGCTGCCTTCAGGCAGCCTTTCCAGTTCAGTTCTGCTCCCACCACCCAACTGGATAACCTTGGGCAGGTTTCTCAACATCTGCAGACTTCCTCACAGAGTTGACATAAATTTATGTCCTGTCCATAGCAGGGCTATGCTGAGAACCTGTAAACCCCTAGCCCAGTGGCCCGGTTAGATACAATGGTGGTAAGTGCTATCTAGGTCCCATTGATGACAGTGTGTGTTCAGTTGACATCACAACTCTGGTCTGAAGGTCTTACTTCTGCCCCCTGCTAAGTGTTTGAATTTGTAGCATCACTCTACTTCAGGTGCTGTTTGTTTTTATTATGTTCCTGGATTTACTATGATTTACTATGAGTTTGTGATGTAGGAGGGTCATCTGTCTATGTGTTACTTTCATTGGTTAATAA
>LOEQ01008744.1:41418-52255 GCA_001685075.1 Bramus lutescens
CTCTCTCTCTCTCTCTCTCTCTCTCTCTCTATCTATCTCTATCTCTCTCTCTGTGTGTATGTGTGTGTGTTTGTGGTGTGTGTGTGTGTGTGTGTGTGTCTACCCCCTATCTTATTTTTCCTTGGCACTCTCAGCTACTGCTTCAGTGCCATGCCTGCCTACCTGCTGCCACGTTCCCCTCCATGATCATCATGGACCACTCACCCTCTAAAACTTTAAGGAAGCCCCCAGTTAAATGTTTTCTTTTAGACGTTGCCTGGGTCACATTGTCTCTTTGCAGCACTAGAACAGTACTAAGGCAGCACGGGAGAGGCTGAGCTGAAGTATGGCTGCTTCTGTACAACTGGAAAGGTGTAGGGCAGGTGTGGGGCAGAAAGCAGGGGCAGGTCACACAGGTCTCCAGACTCAGCTCCCCCCGCCTTGTTTGTCACCTTTATACCTCTGATGTCACTGACTCAGATTAGGAAGATCTGAGACCTTCCTAGATAGCTTGGGTGGTTGTGCAACCATTCTGTTTAGCTAATTCAATGTCTCATATAATTTGTTCAGAATATAGGAAAAAAGATTCAGTTGTAAGGCATGTCTGGGAGTTCATATGCTTGACCTTTTGAGAATTCAGTACCTCTCGGGGCTGGAGAGATAGCTCAGCACTTAAGAGCATTGGCTGCTCTTCCAGGATACCTGGGTTCAATTCCCAACATCCAAATGCCAGCCCAAAACTGTTTATAACTTCAGTTCCAAGGGATCTGACGCCCTCATACAGACAAGCATGCAGGAAAAACACCAATACACAAACAATAAAAATGAATAAATCTTTTTTTAAAAAAAAAGAAAAAGAGAATTGAGTACTTCTCAATCCTCGGAGATCTTGAAACCCTGCAAAGTGAGGGCCAAACCACCTTGGTGTTCATCAAACGCATCACAAAACGAGAGCCGAGCCCTCAGTTGCTGGAAGTTCTGGTTTCCATGCTGTAAGATAATTCTTCTCTTCTGCATCAGGGTACTCTGGGCCCGAGAACACTGCTTTCTGAAAAGCTCCACTCTCTCACTATGGAGAAACAGACCCTTCCTGATGCACCTTTTACCCAAGATGCTTCTCTCTCCATTTAAGGTAGGAATCAGTCTCAGGTGGAGTCTCCCTACCTCTGCAACTCAGGTTCCTACCGCAACAGCTTGAATCAATATTCTCGAAGGAGCTGTTTGCCTATGCAGCTCTCCTTCGCTAAGAAGCCCAAAGCTGTTCACAGACTATAGCCCTCTCCTCTGAGAGCTTCTTTAACCAGAATGAGTTTCCTAGAACTTGTTAATATGCCAGGGATATTTCTTAAGCCAGACCCAATCATTCTATGTGTCCAGGAGGGGTGAGAGTGGGACCCATGAGAAACAGGAAGTACCAAGAGAACCAATAATTCTACTCAAGAGGGTGAAAGGCTGACCAGGTGCTTGGTTTCTCTGGGCGTCTCCAGGCAGCTGGGGGCAGATGCTACACTGTCCATCCCTGCTTCACTGCCCTTCGTCCACCTTACCATGGCTGCCTACAGCCCTCCACCCCACCCTACACTGTCAGACTTAGACACATGGATCCATAATGCTACTGCTTCTACACAGCTCCCATATCCTCCAGGAACAGTGCTAGCCAAGCTCCAAGCCTAAAGCAACATTGACCCATTGTCTTCCTTGTCTAGTTTCCCACTGCGTCCCCAATGGGATCTGGCCAAGGTCACTGTTCACGTCCTTCCATCTTGATCCTCTGCCTTTACTCAGCCTCTGCAAAGCAGAGACTGCACACACCAAATCACACGGCCTTCCAGACTGTTCTTAGCAGTCCCCCAGACACCTCAGCCCCCAGTTCCTCAAGTGTGGGGTCCCCTCACTGCCTGCGATGCCAGGGGCTCTCTCAATATCTTCCCTACTTCTCATAACTCATGAACAGAATTCTTTCTGGGGCTCATATTTTCTCAGATAGGTTTCTATTAATTATGAAATGTCACAATGATTTCATTAACATGTTTTGGGGATGAGTCATATTAAGCCAATCAAAAATCAACCTATTCAGGGATGTTAAATCATGTGAGCAAAGACGTATTCTTTAGGTAGGAAAGCCCTGGTTGGGGCATGCAATTGGGAAAATTTTCTTGCCAGGAGCAGAGGCACAATCATTCTGAAGGGCATAGATCTCCCTTCCCCTCTGCCAAGCACTGCCTGGACACTCAGCTAGAGTAAGTGTCACAGCCCACTGGCCTATGAAAGGAGCAGCCCTGCATTCTGGTAACTGGGGAGTGGCTCTGAAGTCCCTACTCCACCCACTACCCTTGATTGAAGGACATCTTCCATCTGAAGATGGAGGAGCTCCTCATCATTACTACCCAGGCCCAGACAGCCCTTCCAACTTTCTTCAGGGCTGCGGCTCAGGCACAGATCCCCCCACACCTTCATTCCCCACTCCCGCCCCTTCCTGAGAGGAAGCCAGTGCTCAGTCAGGCCTCGCTCCGAAGCATCCCTGGCTGGAGCTGCCAAAGGCTGTCTTTTTTCCTCTTTGAAAAGGCACATAAGACACAGGGGACAGAGCGGCAAAACCTTTGACCCTACCTTGGTCACATCGACCTCACCTCACCTGCTGCATCTGGGGCCTCTCTCCTAGATTCTATTTACAGTTCCAGGGAGCCAGGGGCAAAGATGTCGGCTCTCTGCGACACTATGACACTAGCAGACATTAAAGTAAGCCTCCAGGATGGTTTTCTCTTTTTTATCCATTCATTGTTTACTGAATATCTAAATGGTTTTGCAGATATATTTTAATATATTTTATTAATTCTCTGAGAATTTCATACAATGTACTTTTATTATGTTCACACCCTATCTCACTGCAATTCCCTCTCCTTTTATGTTTTTATAACTCTTTCAGTCCAGTTCATGTCGCCCATATATTCCTGGGTGTGGGACCGCCCACTGGAGAGTGACAGATCTACCAGGAGCCATGCCCTTAAAGAAACCTGACCCTGCCTCCTCCCGGAACCATCAGCCGTCCACAGTTACTCAGGTCAGAGCTTGAGGACATCACACACACACACACACACACACACACACCATAATAAAATGTTGAATGGCTCCATCTTGTGCAGGCACCTACACAGCTGCCATGTGCTCGTAAGTGCAGCTGTCCTGTTGTTTCCAGAAGACACTGTTCTGCTCTGGTTCTCCCAGATCTCTGACTCTTACTATCTTTCAGCTGTGATCCCTGAGCCTTGCAGCGAAGGGGGTGTGTGATGCATTTATGACTGAGCCCTTGGACCAGGTGTGAGTTTCTGCCTTAACCACAATCCACAGCACAAAGAACTTTCTCTAATGAGATCTTAACATTTATATAGAAGCATAAAAGGCCTCAAATACCCCCCAAACAATCCTGAGCAATAAAAGCACTGCTGGACAAACCCTTGTTATCAAGTTCTACAAAGCAATGGTAACATCATAAAAACAAACTCAAAGATCCATGGGATGGAATAGAGGACCCATACAAAGCTCTGTGTAACTACAGATACCAGGAGCTGCCAAAGATGCCAAAAACTTGCATGGGAGAAAAGACAGCATCTTCAACAAATGGTGCTGGGAAACCTGGAATTCAACCAGCAGAAAAATGAAACCAGATCCTTACCTCTCACCCATCACAATTCCAAATGAATCAGAGGTCTCAGTGTGAGGCCTGAACCTCTAACACTTCTAGAAGAAAGAACAGATAGTGCATTTCAGGATATAAATTAAGGGGAGGACTCTGGATAGGATCCCAACTGCCCAGGAAATGAGATCAGCATCAGCAAGTGGGACTTTAAGGGGTTAAAAGGCTTCTCTGCTAATACAGTTAACTGCCTGAAGAGGCAGCCTAGAGAGTGTGAGAAAAGCTTTGTCAGATATATATCTGACGATGGATTAGTGTCTAGAATGCACAGGAACAAAAATAGATGGGTAGGTAGGTAGGTAGGTAGAGAGAGAGAGACAGACAGACAGACAACTAAAGAGTGGGCTATGAAACTGAACAAAGGGTCATTGGACAAAATATCAATGGCTAAGGAATATTTGTAAATGTTTGCCATTCTTAACAATCCACCATGGAAACATAAATTAAAACTACTCTGAGCTTCATCTGACCCAGAATGGCTAATATTAAGAAAGCAAAACCCAACAAGTGCTGGTGGAGGCGTGGAGGAGGGGAACTTGTGTTCACTGTTGATGGGGATGCAAATTTCTGCGACCATCGTGAAAATCAGTATGGAAGTTCCCCAAAAACTAGAATAGATCTACCACATGACCCAACTGTACAACTCCTGGGCAGATACACAAGACTGCTTCCTGCCACAGACACAGGCTCATCCATGTCCGTCACTGCACTGTTCACAGTAGCAAGGATGGGGACACAGCCTAGATGCCCACCAGCTGACGACTGGATACTGAAAATGCTGTCTACACACAAGAAAATTTGCTTCAGATGTAATGAAAAACAAAATTCTGAAATCTGCAGGTAAATGGTTGAGCTGGAAAATGTTAAGCGAAGTCACCCAGACCCAAAAAGACAAACATCATACAGTCTCACTCCCATGTGGACCTCAGGGGTAAGTCCTTCCATTTGAAGCATTCGAGGAACCCAGGGAACCAGAAAGGGACCATGGGTGGTGGAGAGAGGACCACAGTAGAGCCCTGCAGATGCGGGAGGGAAGATTGGTAGTGAGTGTTGTGTAAGATGTTTTCCTCTTTTGGCTTTTGGGGGCCACAACTCTACATAAATCACACACGGAGGCTTATTCTTATTTATGATTGCCTGGCCTTAGCTTGCCTTGTTTCTTGCCAGCCTTTCTTATCGTAAATTAACCTGATTGTCTTTTGCCTCTGGGCTTTTTTTATCTTTCTCTATTTCTGTATATCCTTTCTTTGGTTCTTCCTCCCTGGCTGGACAGCTGGGTGGCTGACCCCCAATGTTCTCCTCTCCTTGTTCTCCTCCCAAATTTCTCCTTCTATTTATACTCTCTGCCTGCCAGCCCCACCCATCCTTGCTCCTGCCTAGCTATTGGCTTTTCAGCGCTTTATTAGATCATCAGGTGTTTTAGACAGACACAGTAACACAGCTTCACAGAGTTAAACAAATGCAGCATAAACAAAAGTCACATCTGAAAATAATATCCCCAACAAAGCTATGTTTCTGAACATGGACTGTGGTGTGCTTTCTCACTTAATTTGTTTAGTTTTGGTTACCAGGATCTAACCCTGGGCCTTGGTTGGTAATAAACTAGAGCTCTGTGCTGAACTGTAGCCCCAGACCTTGGTCTCTCTTCATAGCTGCAGCTGTAGGATTAGCTGTGGCGTAAGCTTATCTGGGGACCAAAGGTAGGCTGTGCTGTGCCAGCTAGGGTTTTCCCAATGTTTGAGGTTCCATGAGATGTCTTCTGATGTGTGGCAGAACAGTGGTGGCCCCAGGTGTATCCAGTGTACAGTGGTCTCTGTTTCTGAACTGCAGGAGTCCTCTGGAATTAACCCAGTCCAGCCTAGCCCGTGTAGGTTGATTAGCACTTTTGCTTATTGGTGGTCTTATTTTTTTTTGTCACTTTGCAATTGAATGCTTTATACAAAGGCTTTAGTCCTTGGGCAAACATTATATTTGTTGTCTAAGTGCAAGAGTTTAGCAGTGAATAATTTTATGACAGACCACATTTGGTATGCCTAGTTATTCAGGGACTTAAAAAAACCATGGAGGGACTTTTTAGTCATACTTCCTCTGTGTTCTTAGTCATCTGTTCCTTTTATGGTAGTTATTAGTGAGTATCTCTCCCTTCTATAATGTTCAACAGTTTAGACTCGTTACAGTGTTGGCTGTGGTGCTCTGTATAGCTTAATTACAGGATAATCAATGTAACTTGTGAAAACATAATCTAAATGTTGGTATATTCTCCACATGGCAGAACCACAGTTGTTAATATATCAAAGTCTTGAGATCACTGAAAGAAGTTTCTCTTTTAGGTATCACATTTTTCTCTGCGCCTCTACTGCTTCTTCGTCATCAATCACATTCAGAATTAGTAACAGGAGAACTGAAAGTTGGTGTTAATAGAGGCTTTGCTTTAATGCACAGGCAAAGAATGTTTTTCCATTCTAGGCAGTCAGAAGTATTGTGTACATTTAGCTACTTGACCCTAGTGACCTGGCAAATACAATGTTGCACAATTGCACGCTACGTTTCTGAGCAAGCCCAGTGTCCGTCACCGCCTGGTCCTTTCTACCTCTAACAGTCACGCTGTTATGCTCCTGTAAGGGTGTAACAAGCATTTCTTGTCCCCTTTTCTAAATAGCAGATAAATACTACTCTAACTTCTTCTAGCCCTTCTGCTTTCTCCTCAAACCGGTAGACCTCTTTCCCTAAACTGAACACTGGGACAGGCCTTGAAAACAGCCCTGCATATAATGATTCATTAAGGTAAGAAAACAAGGATTTTGGTTGATGAGTCAGATAAATGGTAGATCTTCCTCCAGACCTCCGGCAAGGCAGTGTGTTGCAAAATGTCTTCTGAAGGTCTGGCAGGCGGATGACTCACCGTGTCCCGACAAACTTGTTTCTCCCCTTAGCCCCTACCTTCCTCCCTCCAGTGCCCTCTGACCTTCATATATCTGAACTGGAGCCCCATTCCAGCCTCCGCTCTTCCTCTCCTCGTACCCAGCTCCCGGAACTCGTCCTGGCTCCTCTAATCCTCATTGTCTTTCCCAGTAGGGACTTTGGTCTACTGCAATCTACCGTGCAGGTGCAGATTCCATTTTCCTTGTGTACCCTGATGTGGAGAAGTTTGGAACTTACTCTCTGCAGGACAAAGCGCACGCTCACGAATGCCTGCAATGGCTACCATCTCCCGGATGCACTGACTGTTAGAATTGCAGCAGAAGAGTCTCAGTGTCCTAACGCACTCGATCCTCAGTTCTCTGCCTCTCCCTGCTTCTGCATGGTGACAAGTGCACAATCTAAATCTCTGCACTAGGCACAGTTGTGACTTTTGTGACTCCAGACTTTATGCCAGTTTACTCTTGCTCTAGAATTACACTACCTGGCTTCAGACCCCAGATCTCTGCTAGCTGAGTGACTGGTAGTTGGGTAACCACATAAACTTTCAGACACTCAGTTTTCCTATCTGTGAAATGGACACAGTAATGGTGTCTGACCCAAGAGGATACTTCGAAGATTAAGTGACAGGTAAAGGTATTCAGTGCTCAGTGAATGTTATCATACAGTGATTTGTTTTTATTAATCCTTAAGAAGTAACTTGTTCTGTGCCTTTTACTGAGTCATAAACTCCTTGACTCTTATTTTAAAATGTCTTATTTGTTCTTGTCCAGTGTCTATGGTAGGACTTGGCATTTTCTTAGTATTGTGGTAGGGCTCTAGGGGTCCTCTTGTATGCCACTGTTGTAGTGAGTGATCTAGAGTCCTCCTGTATGCCAGACCCTGCACCAAGACTTTTCTTAGAGGCACCTCCCATCACGGTGCTCCTAGGAGGGAGGACCATTTTGTCCATTAACTAAAAGAAACTGAGGCAGGGAGAGGTTAAGTACCTTGTCTCTGGCCACAGAGCTGGTAAAAGGAGGAATAGAGCTTGATCTTAGGCACTTTAGTACCACACCAGGCTAGCTCTTAGTAAGTGCTTATTAAATATGTTAGAACAAGTGAAATCCAGATAAATAGGCCTGTGAGAGAGTGCTGACAAAATCTAACAGAAAGAGATGTGGCTAAGAAGCAAACCATCAAGCCAGGCATGGAGTACCCTTCTTAATCCTGAAACGCCTGAGGCAGAAGCAGGTGTACCCTGTGAGTTCGTAATCAACCTGGTCTACATAGCAAGTTGCAGCTCAGTCAGGGCTACATGGTGAAATCCGTCTCAAAACAACAAAGAAACAAGGAATAAACAACAAAGGCTTTCAGAAGCCAAAGCCACCCAGATCGTCAAGTGAAAGAGTTAATGAGAAGAAACAGTGACAACCACACCACCAGGAAAATCAGCGTTAGCAACCAAGGGTGCGGCTGGTCCTTTCAGAGGAACACAAACCTAATACCTCGGATTAGCTTAAAAACCAACATTTAAATTGTATTTTAGGGGCTAGAGAGATGGCTCAGAGGTTAAAAGTGTTTCTGCTGTTGCAGAGGACCCAGGTTTAAGCCCCAGCACCCGTATCAGACAGCTTCCAACCACCCATGACTCCAGCATCAGAGATCTGACCCCCCAGGCTCCTCGGGCACCAGCACACACATGTACACACACACAGACACATGATTAAAACAAACCTTTTATTATGCACATGTGCTCATGTTAACTGTTCATGGAGGACAGCTTTGTAGAGTCCAACCTCCCCACCTTCAAGTTGGCTCCTGGGATCACGCTCAGGTGTATATGGCAAGTGTCCACCTTCTGAGCTGTCCTCACTGGCCCCAAAATGTTACAATGAGGATTTTTTTTTTGTCCATCACTATAGAGTTAATAATTCAGATAACCAGAAAGCTGGACAAAAATACACAAAGGAACTGTCTCATATATTAGACATCACAGAGTAAGTCCTGAGGTCACCATTGGTCTGTTAGAGCACAGCCTTCTGTAGATTACCTGAGCTGAAGAAAGAGGCTGCAGAGGTTGGAGAGTGTGAGGCCAAATGCCGGAGAGGAAGGAACCATGCAAAAAANCTGCCTCGCTATTGGCTGTTCAGCTCTTTATTAGACCATCAGGTGTTTTAGACAAGCACAGTAACACAGCTTCACAGTGTTAAACAAATGCAGCATAAACAAAAGTCACACCCCTGAAAATAATATTTCCCAACAGAAGAGGGGAGTTTAAGTGGAGTGAGGGATGGGATAGGAGGGTGAAATACAGGGTGAGGAGGAATAACTAGCATTAAGGATGTTTTATACATTTTAAAGCTGATATTAGAGTATTATTTGGGCAGATTTTTAATTTAAAAAACTACTCAATGTGTATTTAGAACGTTTTCTCGTTGTGCTGAATAGGAAACATGACAAAATGTATTTTGCATGCTCTATTCCCATCCAAGCATGCTGTATAATTGATAGGTAAGTTGACTTAATTATGTAACCGCCCACATTCTATCAGAAACATATGGTACGTTGACATTTTTCTTGCATTATCAGCCTGAATCACCCTCTTTCTTGACCTGAGTTGCCTCCACCATGGCCCAGTGTCAGTCACCACCATTTTTATGAGGGCTGCTGGCAGAGGACACTTGCCACAGTGATTCTGTTTCCTTCGCACCATGTGAGACTGTGACTTCTTAAGGGATGGTCTAGTTAATCATTTGGCCGAAGTGAAGAGAAGCATCACAGTTCTGCCGCACGGTGACGGTCCTCTGGAGTCTTAGTCCTTCGACGCCTTTGTGGTTGCACTGGCCAAAGCCTAGGGCATGCATGGTATGACTAGGATCAACTCCCAGCTCACTCACCATCTGAGCGCAAAAGGCTCTCTGTCTGTGAACCTCTGTAGAATGGGGTGACGCTAGTCTCACCCTGGGGTTTAGATGAACTCCGCCTGGTCACTGTGGGCTCTACTCCATTCTCCTTAGCATCAATACACCCTTATTAGTACTAGGTGTGCTAGCAGCCCTTCACTTCTCTGGCTTCTCATCCTTCTTGAATCATGTTCCTCATGGAAATCACCGAACAAGAATTCCCCTGCCTCTGACTGACACTATGCAATACAAACATCAATACAAACATAAAGCCTTCCATGAGCTCAAGCTATGTATATAGCCTGTATTGTACGATAGCCACCATAAAAGAAAACTAAAAGTAAATAGATTACATCCATTTGAAAATATGTTTCCCAGTAGGCCCAGGTTTCTTCAGGTTCTACATTTGAAACACAAAATATTATGGGAAAATTTGCATCTGCAAATAGGCACATATAGACTTCCTTGTCATCGATCCCCATCAATACAGTACAACTGCTTACATCTCGTTTGCATTGCATTAGATAAGTTAAGTATTTTTAAATCATTTAAAGTATAAGGGAGGTGTGAATAGGTTCTATGCAAATATTTTGGCATTTTATGTAAATGATTTAAACGTCCTTGGATTTTGGTGTGAGCGGTGGCTCCTAGGACCTTGCAGATTCTTGGTTCTAGGGGTCTCATGTGCAAAATAGTTCTGCTTTATTAGTTACCAATATTTTTAAGTGTTAGTGAAACACTTTAGATTTTTATATTAATTCATAATATCCTTGAACTTTGGTATGATTTTCAAATTTACAGTGCATCTCAATTTGGACTGCCCAAGTTTCAAAGGCTTAGGAATATTGTTTGGAAACGTCATTCAGTCTGAACATTTGTGGTTCGAAACACTTGCAGGGAGATAACAATTGCAAAGACCTCATTGTAAGTGCAATGAGAGATGGTCCCACCATGATGTAGAGTGAACCTGGTTGTGCATTCTTCTTCCCTCCACAGTTGGCCAAACTGCCTTGCTCACTTAACAAACTAGGTCTTGGGGAGGGGTGGTACCAACACTTGGTTTTCAGGTTCATGTCTATCTCCACCTTCATGTCCCTGAACCACCACCTCCCAAATCTGTATCTATGCCCTTGGTCCAGCTCTGTGCATAGAAACCCAGGAGCCCTGACATTCTGGGCTCGTCATCCGTTTGCCTTTTCTAGAATGTGTTCAAACCCCACACTCAAAACATTGTTTAAAATCTCACCAACCTCCACTATCTCTGACCCTATCTCTTTGTGGCAAGCCACTATCACCCCAGCCTCCATGATGGCACAAGCTCCAAAGCCTTGCTCTCTTCTCCTTCTTCTTCTTCTTCTTC
>LOEQ01008744.1:94442-112427 GCA_001685075.1 Bramus lutescens
CTTTCTTTCTTTCTTTCTTTCTTTCTTTCTTTCTTTCTTTCTTTCTTTTTAGGAAGGGTTTCTCTATATAACAGCCCCTGACTGTCCTGGAACTCTGTCTGTAGACCAAGCTGGCCTCGAACTCACAGAGATTCACCTGCCTCTACCTCCCAAGTGCTGAGATCAAAGGCGTGTGCCCCCACTGCCACCTGGCTTATGACTGTGTTCTTTCATGCTGCTCTTACAAGAACACCAGTCATTTAACCACCTCTGTAAAGGCCCAGTCTCCAGCAGGCAATTTCTGGGACAGTGGGGCTCATAGTTCCATCCTGTGCATTTGAAGGGGACTCGGGCCAACACTCTTGTTCGCCTCAGTTCTGAATAGCCATGAAGAACCTGTGCCCAAGAAACAGTGTGGACAGAGCCCTCAGCAAATGTCTAGACAGATACTGTGCCAGGCACACTGCCCTCTGGGGAGCCAACGGAGGGCTGAGTCAGTAGCTTTCTCAGAGAGCCAGCTTCCTGTGGTAACCTCTGTTCCTGCCCAGCTGGGGAAGCAACATCCCTGAGGTGGGTGGAGAATGCAAACCACAGCAGGCCCTTGGCCTCCTGCCCTCCACCCTCTGCATCATCTCCATCATCTTACGCTGTCCATTCTGGTGTGAACAAGGATTCCACACCAGACCATCCCTTAGAGGTCTGGGGTGGGAACAGAATACCTAATAAAAAGCAAAGCTTACAGAGGGCTCAGAGTAAGTCCTGAATTCATAGGAGTTTCTTTCCGAGAATAAGACGCTGAGACAGTCTCTGACTGGGAACCCTAATGTGGGGTATGCGTGTGCGTGTGTCTGTGTGTGTGTGTACATGTGAATGTACTTGTGTGTGCATGCATACAGGTGTGAGTGTGTGTGTGTTGCTCCATGTACAGAACAACCTCTGGTGTCCTTCAGAAGCCACCCACTTTTTTGAGGCAAAGTCTCTCATATTCCAAATAGGTTAATTTGGATGGCCAGAAAGCCCCAAAGATCTGCCTGTCTCCACTTCCCAGCATGCATCACCATGCACAGCCTTTTACATGGATTATGGGAATAAAACCCAGGACCACTTGGTTGTAAGCCAAGCACTTTAAGAGCTGAGCCCCTCTTCCCACCAAGTCCTTTTGCAGATTTAAAAAAAAAAAAAGCAGAGTAGAATGGTGTAGCCTTGGACGCAGGAAACCCTATCTGGAGCCTGGCATGCCATCTGCCAGCTGTTGTGGGCTCAGGGCAAGAATTCAGGCAGTGTAGAGAAGTATCAAGCACTCCAAACTCCACTCCCAGGAGACAAAAAACAGCTCTCTCCATCTCCTGAGGACCCTGACCACACATGCTTCTCTTCTTCGAGTAGGAACACCAGTGAATGGTGGCATGCTGGGATGAAGAATCAGCTCAAGCCCTGGGCATGGTATTTGTCACTGTGCCCACTCCTCAGCAGCACCCTGGTGCTCACTAAGCCTGCAGGCTTTCGCAAGGCTGGGCCTTGAACGTGGACTGAGGTGGACATCGTAGGAGACCGGGTACTGTGCACAGGGAGGAGTTGGATGGAAATGCAGGCATTCAGCAGCCTCAGTTGACCAGCTGTAGCCCTGCGGCCAGATGGGCTTGTCATGGCTGTCCTGTGTTGAGGAATGAAGGGTAGGGCTCTCCAGCCCCGGTAAGACCAGCCACCGGTGTCGAGGATGTATCTCAAGTGAAAATTTCCTATGGACGAATGTCTCCCCATAGAGTTAGGTCAGCATCATGGAGCCAGAGGCCTTGTCCTCCTGATGGAGACAGGCGGGCCACCTAGTATTGCTTAAAATGGCAGGCTGAGTTTGAGATGCCAGCTTAGCCACCTCCTGGCCAATGACTTCTTATGCATCAGAAGAAGAACCTTCCTTGGGCCCCATTGTTCTCTACGACATGAAGTATAAAAGCAGTGTGTTACATGTGTAATGAAGGGCAGTAGCTCCTACCATGTGGCATGTGTTCAGCAAATACTAACTCCTAACAACTGTGATATGTGTTAAGGGCAGACACTGCCACTCAGGCACAATGCACTCCCGGCCACATTGTGTGCAGAGTTAGAAGGCAGGGATGTCGTGAGTCTATGGATAACTAGGAGCTGCTGTCCCAGGACCCTCCAAAATGGTCGGCTTTCCCATTGCAAGGAAGAGAGAAGAACCAATGTCCAGCTGCAGCCCCTGCTCCCTTCCCTGTGTCCCTCCTTTCCCTAAGGCTGACCCTCCACATGCGGGACCTGAACCCTAAGTCTAGACAGTGCCTCTTGTAGAGGCAAGGTGCTCTTCTTCCTCCTCCCAGGCTGAGCCAACCTTGTGCCCAGTCCTACAGCTTGCTGATCAGTGACACTGGTGGCCTGAATGATGTCCCAGATACCATCCTAGCGGTTCGCACTCTTGACAGGAACAACAGGACCCAGCCTCACCCACGGCTCATGCTAGTAATGTGCCCACAATGGTTAGATCAGAAGTTATCACGTGCCCTTTGGCATATCAGAGGACACTGACACCCAGAATTAAACTTCTGAAACAGATGGAGCTGGCACAGCAGGAGCCAGCACGACTCCTCTGTGTCCAACTCTCCACAGTCCTGCGTTCCTGCTCCACTCACAGCGCTTGCTTGCTCCAAACCCCGCTGTGGTCCCTGGCTCCATCGCCAAGAGCCAGTTTCTTTGAAGGATGGCCACTGTCTTCTCTAGACCTCTGTCTTGCTCTCTCAGATTCTCTAGTATAGATAGGGTATCTCAACAATTCAGTTCAGTTCTAGCATGAACAGCCCAGAGTGAGCTCACAACCTACGAGACTACAGACTGTAGACTCACTCACGAAAGTGCCTCCACTTCAGAGCCTCGGCCACCACCCTTCTGTCCTCTCAGCTCCTTAGTCGAGGTTCCCACTGCTCTCCTCAGTTGCAGTAGCTCCCTAGATGACAAACTCAAGAACACACTGAGTTACTAGAAGAGATACACCTCCGAAGAGCCTGACGGAAGAGCAAGGGCTAAGGGAGGGGGAGGAGTTGCCACACGCCTCAGGATGTGCCATATACCCAGAACCTCCATGGTTCACCAACTCGAAAGCTCCCTGAAGCCCCTTATCGAGGGACTTTATGGTGGTACCATAGATGGGCCTGACTGACCAGATCACACCACTCACCATTGGTGGTTAAATGTGATCTCCATCCCCACCCCTCAGCTAGTCACCTAGTTGTTCATCTGACAACCTGTCCCTATTTGCCCAGAATTGCTGCATTAACTCAGGAGCTTTTGAAAAGCAAAAGAGGCTCCTCTCACTCCTCCTATGTGGGAGCCTCAGAGGAGCGCCATGCTAGGGATCAAGTGTAAAGATTCATCTTGAGTCTCTCCCGTTAGAGCAATCGTTGCCTGGAACATAATGAGCACAGCTGCTTTCATTTGATCCTCACACGTGACGGGTGGTATTTCACCTCCCCATCTTAAAGAAGGACCAGGAGACAGGGACAGGGTCCAGCCATGCTTGGCAGTGACCTCGCTGATATTGGATGTCAGCAGTGACTCGAGATGAGTAACTGAGAGCTACTCACACGGCCCATCGCTGAAACAATCTTGTTTCGCATGGAGAAAGAAGAAAAAAAAAACCCGAACCACTAATAGTTTCAGGAAGTGGTATTTTGCGATCAGTTTGACTTCCTCTGAGCAGTATGAGAGATGAGTCCCAGGGTGCTGGCTTCCTCTCCGGGGCTAAGTGCCTGTGGACACTGTGGCAGTGGCTGTGTGAAGCCAAACCAACCCTGGTGACAGGGTGAGGACTCCTGTTAACCAGGTTAACTAAGTAGTGTGAAGGGAGAGAGGTATCCCAGACTTGAACCCACACACCTGGCCTGCTTAGACATTTCATCCACACACTGTATTCGGAGGGGATAGACAGCTATGCAGAGCCACTCCCATCTCTGACCTCGGTCCAGGCTCCCTTGAAGTCCACCTGATTTGATGTAATTTTTCACTTAATCCATAGGCATTATGGTTGTTGAAGGCATAGCTGTTCAAGAGGCTGCATCTTTTCCTAAGAGATCTTCCTAAGTGGGCGACCTGGGCATACAACAACCACCCTTAAAACTGCTCTTTGTCATGCAACACCCCGGGTCTCTGTGCCCCTTGCCAGCTGAGTAGGTGGGAGAGCCACAGCCCCACCCAAAAGAGTATCAGAGCATCCACCCAAAGCTGGTTGAGTACAGAACGGAATGCCAACAAGACCAAACAAGACCCCAGTCAGTCTCCAGAGGCGATGAGACAATGTCATCCAGCTGGAGGTCCCTTGGTCAGGTCACTGAGACACATTTTGTAAGTAGCCACCCCAGGACCAACAACTTTTGTTCTTTTAAAGATGAAGCTAGCTCTTGCCCTCTACTGGAATTTGGACCACGGGTCAGCACCTCCAAAACGGACTGGAATAGGTCTTGTGTCTCCCTTACTAAAATCAGGAATGAGAAGGATGCTCATTCTCTCCTGTTCAACATAGTGCTTGAAGCCTCTTTATTTTCTCCTTTTCTCAATATGGCCACATTGAGTAAATCTTTCTCTACTTTCTACTTAAAAATTTAATAAAATAAAAACATAAAGAGGGGACTGGCACTTTTGGCCTAGGCCAAATTTAGGAAGGTATGGATAGTCTGGTGGCATTTCAGCTTCCAGGCCTGAAGTGCATGGCATCTTCTGTGTCGCCAGGCACCCTGGGATCCCAGGGCCTGGGCATGCTACAGAGTGCTCTACCATAAACTATAACCCCATGGCCCCATCTTGCTCTAGATGAGTCTCTGATCATGTCTTGCCTAAGCCATTCCCACCCTCTTGCTCACCATCCTCCTACCCCCTGTGGAATCATCTTGCCTCTCTGAGGGCCATGCTGGAATAGGAACTGCAACCTGGGTTGGAAAGATGAAACCCTGTGGTAGAGAGAGGAATGCTGACTTCCTCAGAGAGGTAATGAACCAAGTCTGAGGAATGCATTAGAGAGCCATCCCCTGCCCACAGACATTCTGACAAAGCCTGGTGTTGCCATCCACATCTACAGAAAGATGCCATCTGTGATGCCATCCATGCTCTGCCATAGCTACCACCTCCCTGTGGCAAGTCAGGAAGAGGGATCTTTCTTTCCTTCCTGGAATGTGTGGATGCTCCTGTTCATTGGTCTCATAGCTTTGCTCAACAAATTTGGTTACCTACATATTTTTTGTCACGTGCAGCTGTTTACCCTATTATCTCAAAGGCTAGTAGGTAATTGAACAGAGATTTTAAACACTGCATGGAAAAAATCTCCTAACCTCTGTGGTGTCTTGTACACACCTTCCACACTCAGCCCCTCCTCTGGCAGCTCTGCCTTGCTCTTTACCTCATGCTGAGAAGAGCCTGAAGACCACAGGGAGGTGACAGCTCAGGGCCTCCTTGAGCATGTCGTTGTGATCTGAGGTATTCTCCACAGGCTTATTTTCAATGTTTGTTCCCTAGTTCATGGCACTTTCTCAAAAGCCATCATGGTTTTTGAGGGTAGAATAGGTTGACTTGAAATTATACCTTGGTTCCATCTGTAGTCTCTGCTTCTGGATCCTTTTTATGTGAACATCCACTGCCTCATGCCCCACTGGCTTGCCTTCCCCACTACAGACTGAGATCACTCTGAAACCAGTAGCCGAAATAAACCTTTCTTCCCTTAAGTTGTCTCTATTGGGCATTTTGCTTGCTAGGCACAAATACCAATACCATGGACTTTGTCTCAATTCCTGCTGTCCAGAACATCCCATCTCCAAGCCTTTTCTCCAAAGCTTTATGTCAGCTAATTTTTGTCCCATTGTCTAATGCCTGGAGGCTCCAGTGACCAAAACATTTGCCTCTGAGTTTTTGAGGGGAAGCCCCTGCTCCCTGATGTGCGTGGGAGAGCCCTGGGTTAGTGAGATCAAGGCAAGGCCCTGGGCAGAGTTTCAACACTCCCTGCAACAATGATGCTGGCATGGAGGCTGGGGTTTCTGTAAGATTTTTGCTGACCTAGAGAATTGGAACAGGCCTGAGTGTGGCTGGACCAAGTGTTGCAAAGCCATGATCTCTAACTCAGGATTCTAATTAAGGATTTAAGGATTTCCCCCAGTCCATGAAAACTTAGGTCAATATATATATATATATATATATATGTGTGTGTGTGTGTGTGTGTGTGTGTATGTATGTATGTCTACATATGTAGACATACATACATATGTATATATATAATTAGTTCTTTGATGATTTCATACAAGTTTTGATCATATCTACTCCCCCTCCACCACCAACTATTCCTGTGCCTACCAAATAGTCCCTTCTCACCCAACTTTGTGTCTCCTCTGCCCCATCAAGGCCAATTTGTGCTGCCCAAATGTTCTGGGATGTATGAACTTCCCATAGAGCATGGTTGACTTAGCAGAGCTACATTCTTTAAGATAACTGGCCTTCCCCTCCCAGCAATTAAGACTCGCCATCCTCATGAATTTTTAAAGTTCTAAAATGTCATCTTGCCAGCTCTTGTCAGCTTTTGTTGCTGTTACTGTTGCTGGTGGAAGGGGGAAGTCTTTGGAAACCCCTCTGTCACTTCATTTCTCAGTCATCTGTTCACTTTCTCTGTTTTAACTGGGTATGGCCATTGTAGAAAATGATGCTTCCTACATATAGATCACATGGTTTCATCTTGCACCCCCATCGTGACTCCACCTCCGCTGTTCATTTTTAAACAGGCATTTTGTATATTCTGTGTAACATTTTTAGTTGGAAGTCTTTGTGTCTTGTCTGGGTTTGTCTGTGAGACGGATTAAGAATGGGAAGGTCATAATATTACCAGAATTGGAAATTCCTGGTCATTGTAAATTCTGGCCTCCTCCTTCACTCGTACAGGGATTCTACTCTTGGCCAAATCATCTGCACGCTGTCGTCTTCCACTGCCAGCCTTTCCTCAGCAACCACACAGTGAGCCATCACACACAAATGCTTGTGACACCAGCCTCTCCTGTCTGGGTCCTCCCACCCACCCCCTGGCTCTGCCTATGTTGTTAGAGGGCTCTTAACTAAACTTCTCTCTTCTTTCTACCAATGTGGAGGTGCTGCGGTTCTTTCTCTGAGTTTGGTTTGGCTTCTTTTACTATTCACATTCTTTGCAGTGTTCTGTCACAATTACTTTCCTAGCCGAGGCTCTCCTCTGAATGACATTTTTTTAAAAGATTTATTTTATTATGTATGCAGTGTTCTGCCTGCATGTATGTCTGCAGGCCAGAAGAAGACACCAGATCTCATGTAAGATGGCTGTAAGCCGCCATGTGGTTGCTGGGAATTGAACTCAGGACCTCTGGAAGAGCAGCCAGTGCTGAGTCATCTCTCCAGTCCTCTGAATGATATTCTTATATACACATCTCTAATCAGTGTCTCCACCTAATGTTCCTCTGTGGTTAAGACCAGACCCCATGAACATGACTCTCTGAGACTGGTTTCGTTCTAAGGACTAGCAAGAATGATGCTTATATTTGGCTGAAGTTGCTTTATTGGCTGCACTAAAGATGAGAAAAGCAGAGCAGTTGGGAAAGTGGGTGGGAAACCATGCAGAACTGTGCTGGGCTTGAGTTCAGAGCTAAGGTTATGAACTTACCATTCCAGAAGTCTGCGCTGCAGGTTTTGCTAACAAAATGGGTACTCACAGAACTCATTAGCTAGATGCCTATCAATGACCTGCAAGAAAATCATTGAGTCACTTGTCAGTGGTAGTGGTCACAGACTATGTAGTGGTATTGAGTACAAACTATGCCTTGGAGAATACTGACTGATGACCAGGGAGCCCAATAGTCCCTGGAAGCCAGCTAACGGAGAGCAGTATGCAAACACTGGACTCTGGCAGAGATGAGAGGCAGCTAGCTGAGTGGCAGTTAGGCTTTGAAACAGATTAGGTTAAAATAAAGACTGGGAGGAAAGTCCCAGAGGCATCCATTAGGCAAATAGAAGTCGAGCCAGTGCTGTCCAACAAGAACCTCCAGAGGAAACAGGACAAAGGACTAGAGGGGAACCAGGTCTGGAAAGATGACCTTTGATTTCTAGACTGAGATGAAGTTGGTAGCACAACCAGGGAAATAGGGAAGGAAATGACTTCAGTTGAGAATGGACAAGGGGGATACTGTGTGTCTGTGTTGGTTTCGAAACATAACAAGGCCAGAGACATGAGGACCTTGGATTGAGGGGTATCACGCAGGCTTCAGTTTCAATGAAAAGGCAACCAAGGCAGCTGGAGGCAATAAGGGGAATTCATCGGAAGTTTACAAGACTCTTTGGGAGTTGAAGCCAGTTTGGAAAATGAACAGAAATGACAGTGCACAGTGGGCCTTCATTCTAGCAGCACAGACAGGACCCTGCTGCAGGACACCTCCCATTGCTACAGAGTCCTTTTGTCCCTGCAGATCAATGTCTCTGCTGCAGACTGTAAAGTTGACTCTGTCCAGGTTAGCCAGGCCCAATTCATATAGCTATGTCTGACTGCCTACTGGGGGCAGTGGGGGCGGGGAACCAAGCAGATCAGTTCTTTATGGTTTCCAAAGAGGCACCTGGGAAGTTTCTTTGTGTCAGCAATGGGCTGGATAGTGTCAAGCAAGCAGCCAAGTTCTAACTAGGAGAGAAAAAGACTGGGCTGTCTGTGGCCTTGGAGAAAGGACCCAGCAAGGGATGGACAACAAGTGTAAAAGGCAGGGAGATGAACGGAAGCAGGCAGAGATGGCAAGGTGAGGGGCTTCCTCTTGGAAGATCTGAGTAGGGAGATGGGGGATGTAGGAGGGACATGAACACAGAAGGGAACACTGGGACAATCTTGCCATCTGATCAGGGTCTCTCTTCTGCAGGTAGGTGTTTTTACTAGGGATCAGGCTTGCTAATGGACAATGCAAAACTGACCAAAACAGTGGGTCTTTATTTTTCTCAAAACCTTTGACCTCCCTTTGAAACCTTTGCTTTCAGGGAGGAGAAGTCACTTCAGACTGTCACTGAACCCCTGTGAGATCAGGGGTGCTCTTAGCAACTGGGCAGCCCATCTTAATGGCAGCCCTTCCCAGATCTCTGCCACACACTGCTTCATGAATGATGACAACACCTGGATTCACAATTTCCACCTTGTTCAGTGGAAAAGACCTTGTGCCCCTCTTTTCTCTCAGACTGATAGAAGGTGAGGACTCTGCTTGACCAATAATGTAGGCCAGTCATGGGTCCCTACAAAACCAGCCATTCCCTCCCCATCTTGCTGAGGGACCAAGTCTCACACTTGCTCTGGTAGAAACCTTCTCTCTGCAAAAGAATTTACAGCTGAATGATTTCATTCTTAATCTGAAGGCTCCTCAGAGCCACCAAGTCCCAGGCACTTGTCCAGGTTAGACAAAGACTCTTACATAAGCAGTATTTGTCCTGAACTTGACATTGGCCAAGTTTTAAGAGTGACACATATGAGATCTACAGTAGTGCTCACATAGAGACAGAGCACCCTTCAAGAAAGAACTTGCTGCCCTGCAAGCAGGAGTGGGGTGAACCAACTGCCATTAGCTACTTGCTCTCCTGGGGTGAGCCTCAGAGATTTAGTTACCTTTCTGCTGCTGTAAAGAAACATCATGACCAAGACAACTTATAGAAGAAAGAGTTATTGGGAACTTGAGTTTCAGAGTGAGTCCATGGTCATCATGGTGGAAAGCCGGCAGCAGGCAGGCAGGCGTGGTCCTGGAGCAGTAGCTGGGAGCTTACATCCTTACTCACAAGTAGAAGGCAGAGAGTGCTAACTGGGAATGACTGGATTTGAAACCTCCAAACCCTACCCCCACCATCCAACAGGGACACAAACACAGACCACATGGAGTAATCCTACCCAAACAGTTCCACTAGCTGAAGACCAGTATTCAAACACATGAGCCTAGGGGTTGTTCAAATTTAAACAATCACACTCAGGTTTCCAGTCAACTTCAGGCTTTTCTCTTCTTTGGAGGCCCCCAATCAATGACCAGGCAAAGTGCTAGCAGCCAAAGCCATCTATTTCTTGAGGAAGCCCTAGGATATGACAGCACAAGGCCATGGAACACAGGACTGACCTCCCTTTCCTAGAGCCAGACCTATCCAATTGCCCAGCTCTTGGAGGCTCCTAGCAGGCAGAGTTCTAAAAATGAAGTTGACACATGACAGGCTATTGTGTCTCAACCAGACTAATGCACTTACACCTCCCCTCCCAGAGGATAAAGCTACAGGACCCACAAGGACACAGGCCATAGTGACATTAGTCATTACTTCTCAGGGACAAAGTACCTGATGAAAGACAATTTAAGGTAGAAAAGACTTGTTTTGACTCACAACTTGAAGATATAGTTTATTGTGCCAAGGAAGCCATGATTTTAAGAGGTGGTCTGATTACATCTGGGGGGATCAGGTAGCAGAGAGAAATGAATGCTAATGTGTAGCACAAATAATAAAAACCCTAAGACAAATATTGGGGTTCAACCTGAAAACCAGAAAGCAAAGCAGCCAACCACTAGAGAATTCATGTCTACCAAGGCTAGGCAACCACAGACTAAGCAGACCAAGCCTCTCCTCTCATTTTGTATTAAAGGGCTGGGATTAAAGGCATATGACTCCCTAGTACTAGGATTAAATGCGTGAGTGACCATCACCTGGATTTCTTTCTGCATTGATCTTGTGTAGCTCAGGGTGGCGTTGAACTTACAAAGATCCATCTTCCTCTGTCTCCCAAATCCTGGGACTAAAGGTGTGTGCCACCACTATCTGATCTCTAGTGGCTTAGCTTTGCCCTTCTGATCTTTAGGAAAGCTTTATTTATTAAAACATAAATAAAATATCACTATGTTTCCTGTTTTATCTAAAATATAAAAAGGATACAACTAATGTAAGAAAAACTATATATAGTAAGTCCAATAACTGTATAATACATATATTTAATGAGTACACAACAATGTCTGTTCTATTTGCATTTGACAAATTCAAAGAAAATACTCCATCTCTATTCTATCTTGGTGAGTCCAAACTCTTGTACCTAATTTACTTTTTATCATAACTTGCTTTCTGCATCTGGTAAACAAGGAAAACTATAACTATATAATCTTCAATTCCATCAGAGACTCAAGAAAGAAATAACATTAACTGAATAAGCAAGAAGTGCAAGCAAGTGACTTCCAAACAAATATGAGAAATGACAGAAACTTCTGGCTGCCTGGACAGTCACCCAAAGTTCCTCTGAAACATTGGAGTATCTTCTTAAGCCTACAGGCCTAGCATATCCAACAGACTTTTCTGTGAAACAGGATATTCTGAAGGACTGTCCTGCCTTGTCTTGACAATGTTTATCACTCACTTTCTTTTGTGTCCTGCTTGTCCAATTAGAACAGCATACTGTCAGCACTTGAGGCAAGGGCATTTTCTTGCCCAGTGGCTTACTTTTGCCACAAAGAAAGTAAACTCCATGTCGAGTTTCTTTGATGCCCATTATCTTCTTTGAAGTAGATTGGTGCTGAAAGGAGTAGACATGTCTCATCATCAAAAGAGAGAGAGAGAGAGAGAGAGAGAGAGAGAGAGAGAAGACCCTAGGTTATTAAAACATCTTAAATGCCATATTCTGTAGCTCTCTGAAGTGTTTGAAGATGACCTATCTAAAATATATCTTTGTTTGACCTTGAAAATATACTTAATGTGACTACAAGCTTGATTATACTAGGTGATTAACTACTAACCTACATTTCCTTATTATCCTAAACAGTTGGTAATAATAATTTTCAAGGACTACAAAATTGTATTACATTGTTAATAAATGAGTTATATAGGTATAATACCTTGAGCAAGAGTAGATATGTATATACAGTATGTTCTAACAAAATTGATCTCAATATACAAAATTTGTATACAATATACCAAAATCCAATCCAATGTAAAACATCTAAACTAGTAGTTTCTTTTTAAAAGTAGATTCAATAATCTACATTTTATCTTATTATATCTATATCCCCAATTTTTTTCATTTCAGAGTAGATTCCATAATCTACCCTTTTATCCCATCATGTCTATATTCCCTTTTTTCTTCTTAAACCAAAAACTTTGAATCTAATTTCTTTTGTTTAGCCTTTTTCCTGATCATTACCAACAATAACTTGTAACTAATCCCTTCAACAATGACAAATATCCATAATCTGTTGAACAGCCACCCAACCTACATGTAGATATCATATTCTTAAATTCTTAAATTTCCTGCTGTCTGGAAGTTATGGTATTTTTAGGGGATCCTGGAAAAAATTGGGTTAATTGTCAAGTCCTGGGAGAGGTAGCTATATTTTTTTGTCCAGTCTTTGTGTAATGGGAAATTGCAGAGCTTATCTCAAGTCCTGGCTAGAATAGTTTGCTGGGCTGGATCATCTCAGCTAGCCACCTTAAAATTATTCTTAGCAGTTTGTAGTCCAAAGTCGATCCTCATGTGCTGTTCTTCAGCTTTACAGTGTTATCTTGGCCCTGGAGGAGTTGTTCTTGTGGGGCCCCATTCTCCTTATGGAGACTTCAAAGATCGCACTGTTAGGTGTGCTCCTGGTTCACTGCAGAAAACCGATAGAGACTCCAATCTGAAATCATGTACAGGAAGGTAGATGAAACCTTTTTCTAGAATTAGTTAATACTCCATATGATCATTAATATTGTGACAAAAATTTAAAATATGGATATGCATATATATTAATCTTATAAGCCTTATACCTTAAGAAAAACTGTCAAGGGCTCAATATAAAACCAAAGGATTATGAGATTAGTAGCAATAATATGTTCCTTAAATATTTGTTTTTCCTCTGTCCCATATCAGTGGCTCTTCTGACAGGAGACAGAGATTTTGAATTTCATTTTAATACACATGCTTGGGTTTAGAGAAGAAGAGAGCCACACTCCAAATCCAAAGCCAGTTTTAATCTTAATTTAATTTTAATTGGACTGGGACTACAAAAAGGCCATTTGCATTATATGCCTGTAGAGGACAGCAGAAACAAACATTTGGGAAGATTTATAAAGTTTTGCCCTGTTTGAAGTATGATACACCAATAGGCCAATTTGCTCTTCTTCTGAGACATTTTTTCTGGATGATTTTCCTTTTTCTTCAGATGTCTCATTAGTTTTCAGATTCCTTAGCTGGATACCTTTATTCTCCTGAAAAGACAGAAACAAAACCCTTCCCCAACCCTAACTTTGGGGAGATTCTGTTTTGGCAAGTTGTATATGATCAAATGAAAAGCATTTGTTAGTTTTATAGGTTAGTGCAGATTAATAGGCCATGATGTTTGATGAACTATCATCTTTTCTAATTAAGAGGTATTGCTTGCTCAAAATCAAATCTTTATCAATTTTGATGGTATCTATAGCTCTTCTCTTGTGGAAACAAAAGCAAAGCCCCTTCCCCAATGTAACACATGTCCTGGTTTCCATTCTGAGGTCAGAATGGAAACTTTATATCTTTAACTATATATATCTTTAAAGTATACTAGCTGATTTAATTCTGTAATTTTTTTCTACTATCCAGTGTCTCTCTGCAGCTGTTGTTCCTTTCTCATTAGTTAGAAAATTCAAAGTTAATAATGCATTATACAATCTATTTATGGGGGTCTTAATTATCCCTTTCTGTTTATTTAATATATCCTTTAGGGTTTGATTCGCTCTTTCTATAACTGTCTGTCCTGTAGGATTATGAGGTATATCTATAATATTATTTATATTATAATAAACAAAAAACTGTATCATTTTCTTAGAGACATATGCTGTGCCATTGTCTGTATTTGTGCAGGTTTACCCATAATGGCAAGTTTGTTTGCTAAATGTTTGTTTACTGAATCAGCCTTTTCTGAACTCAAAGCATTTGCCCATTGAAAACCTGAATAGATATCAATAGTGTGGTATACATATTTTAATTGTCCAAATTATACAAAATGGAACACATCCATCTGTCAGATTTCATTCCTTTGAGTACCCTTTGGGTTACTTCTTGCAGGAAGTGGTATTTGCTTGTATAAAGAACAAGCAGGACATTTCCTTATAATCTTCTTGGCTTATTGCCATGTAACAAAAAAGTCCTTTTTTAACCTTTGCTATTGACATGATGCTTTTTCATGGAATTCTGAGGCCTTCAGCACATTTCCAATCAATAATTGATCGATTTCTGCATTACCTTGTGCTAGAGGACCTAGTAGACATGTATGGGATTGCATGTGTGTTATATTTTGTACCTAAATAAATGATGAAGTCAATTCTGTATAATCTGGTATAAATTCAGGAATTTCAATATGCAAAACAACTCTTTCTGCATATTGTGAATCAGTAACTACAAGAGAGGTTCTTTAAAACCCCTTAGTACCATGAGAATAGCATATAATTCTGACTTTGTACAGACTCATAAGGGCTTTCCTCCACTTTACTTAATTTTTCTGATTTGTAACCTGCTTTTTTCTGATTTATTTGCACCAGTATAGAATGTAAGTACTCCAGTTATTGGTGTGTTCCTTACAAGGTGAAGAAGAATCCAATTAACACTCGTTATAAGTCAAATTTTCTTGCTTTTGGAGAGTTGTTGCTAATTTCTCACGAAGGATTACTATAAGTTCTTAGCTAGAGTTCACTTTTCTCCCATGATTTGTCAATTTCATCATTAGTGAATAGTGCTACAATTTCTGCAGGGTCTATTCCTACTAACTGACAAAATCTTAATTTTTTTTTTAGAATTAACTCAGACGTTATCTATATAGGTTTTTAATTTTTTTCTCAGTTTATGTGGTAAAATGATCCATTCTAAGATAATATCTTCCTTCTGCATTAAAATTCCTGTAGGGAAATGTTTGGAGGGTAATATGACCAGAATGCAGTTAAGATTTGGATCCACATGATCCACATGTGCCTTTTCTAATTTCTCTTCAATAAAGCCAATTTTCTCTCAGCTTCATCTGAGAAATTCCCTGGATTATTTAAGTGCTTGTCAACATCTAAGTTTTTCTTTAATCAGGTCATCAGGTTTTATCCCAATAATGGGCTGGGAAATGTCTCCTAGCAATCTGTGGAAGTCATTACGAGTCTACAATTGATCTCTCCTAATTTCTACCTTTTGGGATCTAATTTTCTATAACCCTATTTTATAACCTAAATAATTAATAGAATCTCCTCTTTGTATTTTTTTTCATGAGCAAGTTGTAATCCCTACAAGGCAAAATTTTCTTTACTTCTTCAAAATTCTTTCTAAAGTATCAACTTTTGAATTAGATAGCAAAATGTCATCTATGTAATGTATAGATTCAGGAAATTACTTATGTATCATTTCCAACGGCTGACTTACAAAATATTGACACAGGATAAGGCCATTCCATTGATATCTTTTAGCAGGCTGAGTGCGTATTACAAGTAGGCACTGTGAAGACAAATTTCCTGTCCTTTTCTTATAAAGGTATAGTGAAGAAACAATCTTTAAAATCACTAACTATAAGAGGCCATCTTTTAGGCAATAGAGAAGGCAAAGGAATGCCAGACCATAGAGAGCCAATTGGCTGAATCACCTTATTAATAGCTTTTAGATCTCTTACCATTCTCCATTTTCCAGATATCTTTTTAACAACAAATGCAGGAGAATGCCAAGGGCTGGCTGATTCTTCAATACACTGAGCATCCATTCTCTCCTCTACCAGCTGTTCTAAAACCTACAGTTTCTTTGTTATTAAAGGCCATAACCCATACAAGTTAGTCTGTCAACCATTTTAAAGGTTGGACTGTTGGTGCCTTTGAAATATCAGCAGCTATGTGCCCTGTTCTTGTGCAACCTGAATGGCTGGTGACTGTTCTTTATAAAACCTTCTAATATTGTTCCCAGAAACAGATGTTAACTTATGGTTTATTTCTAAGATTGGGGGGATTTTATTCTGAGTATTTCATTGCTGTAACAAATCACATCCCTACAAACTCATTGCTATGTTAATTAGCTACTTTTGGTTTTAATGTTAGTCTCTGACCTTCTGGTCCTATATTTTTGACCCATCTCACACTCTGCTTTACCTGAGATAAAGTTCGGATCCCTAAAAACTGAACATTTGCATCCTCAAGTGGCAAATCTGGAAGCCAAGATTCTGATGAAATTATTGTTACGTCTTTACCTCTATCTACCATACCTTCAATGACAATGTCATTTATTCGTATTTTGAATTTTTGGTCTTTGTTCATTTATAGAAGTTTGCCAAAATACTTGCTTTATGGTTTCTCCTGAATTTTTTTGTTATCTATTCTATAGCTATGCTATTATCCAGAGCAGTATGATTTCTTACAATAGATATTAGATTCTTTAATTGCTCTAGGAAGGAGTTTCCTCTTTGATGGCAGGAAATGACTGAACCAGATTTGGTACAGGGGCCTGGCAAGAGGCCCCTCACAGAGTTTCCCAATGGCAAAGGATTACCATGAATATTCCTCATTGACCTATATTCATTAATCCAATGCCTGCCTTTGTTGCATCTTCCAAATAATACAGAAGGGAGGAACATTCTTAATGGATTATTCTTAGAAAAAAAGACATTGTTTCTAGAAATGCCCTGTCTACAGTCCCTTTTAAAATGACCTTGTTTGCCACAATTATAATGTTTGATATTAGGATTTTTCCTTAACCTCTGGAAATCACCTCTCCTATTCATTTATCATCATGGTCATGAGATTCAATATTAATTGTGCCTCAGATCCATTCCTCCAAAGGTGCTGACCTTGCCTTTAACAGCCTAATTATCCTTTTGAATACAGAATTGGCATTCTCAAACGCCAGAGTTTCAATTATTATTTGTCTAGCTTCTGAATTTGGTATCATTCTATTTACTGCTGAAATCAATCTTTGTAAGAGATCCATAAAGGCTTTCTTTGGGCCCTGCATGACTTTAGTAAGCGATGTAATTTTCTTTCCTATTTCTCTAATTCTATTCCAAGCATTCAAAGCCACTGAATGGCATAAATCCAGGATGTAGTCATCATACACAGCCCACCTTTCTATAGTAGCATAATCTCCTCCAAGAATTTATCTTGGGAGATTTCCCTATCTCTAGCTCCATTGTTCAATATAATTTTAGCCTCTTCTCTGAACAAGGTACTGCATTGTGATTGTGGACCAGTCTCTCAAACACCATTAACCAAATCTTCCCAGTCATTAGGCATAATTCTATTACAAATTGACCACAAGTTTAACATTTATTTCACAAAAGGTGAAATTGTTTTACATGCCATATGATACTATTGCTTCCTTAAATCTCCTAAAATCTAACAATGGCCCAGGAGTCCAGTTAACTATAACAGAGCCTCTGCCACTTGGCAATTCCTGTAAGGTTACGGGATATATTAAGGTTGGTTGTCTGAAAACCTTAGGCTGTTCCTCTCTATTCTTATAATAAAATACTGAAATTGGCTCGCCATTAAGTTCTTCTGTCTGGATTTGAATCTCTCTGTGAACTATTTTATTAGATTTTTCCAAGGCCTGTATCTTAGCACTCAGATTAATCATCTTTTTTAGTAATAAGACAAAAAATTGTAATGCTGATAATATTTACAATTGACATTACATAAATCCCATCTAAATTAGATATCCTCTCACTTAATCATTCCATTTTCAAACTGTCTAACGTATCATCATACAGAGACCAAAATCCCTCCATTATAATGGTTTTTCCCATTTTTTTATTGTGGGGGAAAAACTCTCTCTTTTAACTAATTCCTCCCTTTAAGAATTCCCAATTGTCTTACCAAATCTCCCAACGATGTTGATGAAGATGTGAGGCTGATTGCTGCTGCAGAGAACAGTAAAAGCCTGACTGGATTTCAAAGCAGCTACCTAGTTTGACAGCAGCCTGAGAAGGGGGTACAGGGAAAGCCCGCAACCCATGGTGGAGAGAGAGAGAGAGAGAGAGAGAGAGAGAGAGAGAGAGAGAG
>LOEQ01008745.1:23206-50114 GCA_001685075.1 Bramus lutescens
ACATAGGAAGTGGTCTCCTGTGCCTATGTGTTGCAGACTACTTCCCACTTTCTCAACTCTCTAGTGGTCATGTAAAAGTCCAACATGTATGGTGGTCATCTGGAGTCCCAGCTCTCAGGAGACAGAGACCCGAGATCACTGGAGCTAGCTAGCTAGCTAATGAGAAATGATCCAGCTCCAGCCTCAATGAGAGAAATTTGCCTCAAAAAATAAAAAAGGAATACAATTATGGAAACATTATTGGTTGCTAAATTTTCTGCTTTTGATTATAAACTCCATGAAAATGGGTATTAGATTGAGTTGTTGGTAGGATCATTCCCAGATCTCCATAGTAGACATATTAATAGAAGGCTCTCTGTTAATATTGGAGTAAGGGAAATGGAGCATGTGTAGCTCTTAAAAGCTGAATTAGAACCACTGTGATTTAGTTCAAGGATTGGAAGATTTCCTTATTCCTAAGTAGCCGTTGCTGGTGATTTTTATTCCCTTGTGATCCTGTTAAGGCAAAGAGAACTTACTGCCTGTTTTGTTGTCTGCCAAGCTGATTTGCACTTCTGATTTTTGTTGGTATGGGTCTGGAAGAGCCCTCAAGATTGATGAAATTGTTCATATCCTATAAGCATAGTCATTGTATCAGGTAAAATTGACTTGGCTTTTGCATTCTGGGAGTTTATTCTTTGAATGGATGGGTTTACTTCATCATTCAGGAGGATTTCATATCAGAAAGTGGTTGCTTTCTTGAGAAAGTACATGGAATCTAATTCTTCTGAGTGGGCCTTCCCTGTAGAATATACAGCAAGGGTTCACACAATCAGAGATTACTTCCTTAGGTCTGCCCTCACTAGGAGGCTGGAGAACTGCATTTGTTTGAAGGAGAGAGGCCAGGGACCAAAGCCTCTGAAGCAGCTATGAAAAAAAGCAAACGTTATCTGGAAAAATAGGAAAAGTGTTCTAAAGGGACAAATTGTGTATATTTGGCATTCCCCCTCCCATGGTGGGCTCTGAACTCCACCTCTCTGTGAAACACAAAGCTTTGCATTAGCAATTCCAAAGAATCATTCTGATCCCAGCAGCCTAAGCTGACTCTGGGCAGGGGAATTGGCAGCTACTGAGCTGTCAGAATTCTCAGGCTGCATTTGAGGCTTTCATCCAGGCTGGTGGCCAATGGAGCAGTGTGGGAATGACAATAAAAGGAACTGCTGGGGACTAGATCAGTAGGCTACTGCCTTTGGGCTTGTTTGTCCTGGTGTGAGGCCTCCTAGACTCCTGACAACACAGAGACCTTCCAGGTTCACCAACCATCCGGGCTGCATTTACAGGCCTAAGCTATATCTAATTTCATTTCTTGGGCTAATTAATACTCCAATATAAACAAACTCTTGTAAAGTTGACAAAGTTTTTAAAGTTGCTTTTCCTTATAGTTTCTTTCTTCCGATTGGTTGTAAAGTGAAATTTTCAATAAGGTACCCCAACTTTTGGTTTTGGGGATCTGGGGGGGCAATGGATTCAGAAGAAAATAATGTGGAGCAGTTCCATGTAAGCTTGCTATTACTCAGCTCTGTCTTAGGGGCTTGCATCCTGTTGAATTAGGAAGAGTGTCTGCGCCCCATGTCAGGAACTTAAATTTAACTGCAATTCACAGCAAGATGCAGTACGGCAGATGTGAACTCGTTTACCAAACCTGTCTGTTTGGCTAGCCTAGGCCTCTGCTAATCACTACCAAACTCTTGTTGCTTAGCCAATGTTTGGGCATGAAACTACTCCCTAACTTAAGCTTCACCCTTTACTTTGAGTTCTTGAGGCAATTTGGTGTTTTATGTGTGTTTTTCTGAGCATCTCATTTTTATCCACTTTACATCATCAGTAGTTTAGGACTCAATGGAAAGTTATCTATTGATGTTAACAGAAGCGCAGGAGCCTGACCTGCCATCTCATCTCTACCTCTGCTCTTTCTTTCCTTTTTCCTTTATACTTTTCTCATTTCCTTTCTAAAACTTTCTGAATTTATTTTCCCAGTGTGGGCTTTGAGTATTAGGCCTAATGATGATTTGGGTCATTTACAGCTTCATTTGTTTATGTTCCTATCTAGCGTCTGCTGCTGTCTTGTAATCGTGGGGTATTCGTGACTACCAACCAAGCTTGTTTCAAGGTGTCTGAATTTCAGGATCTTTCTTCTAGGCACTGTAAACACCCCCCCTACAAACATCTCTCTCTCTCTCTCTCTCTCTCTCTNATCTATCTATCTATCTATCTATCTATCTATCTATCTATCTATCATCTCTATATGGGGTACAGAGAATCAACAGGGGAATCGTTTTAGGAGCTTTGCACATTCCAAACTTTGTGAATACTCAAGACTCTTACAGGAAATTGAAAATCTGCATAGTATTTACACAGAATCTAAGCATTATTTTCTGTATACTTTCAATTAGTCTCGAGATTACTTGTACTACCCGCTACCATGTAAATACCACATAAATAGCTGTCCCACTCGGTTGCTTAGGGAATAATGACAAGAAAAAAAATCTGTCCATGTTTAGTACTGATGCGATCTTAAAATGTTTTTCCATCCTCTGACTCCATGGCACCTGTGGATCTGGAAGGCTGACTGCCTATGTAAATGGAGTCTGTGGTGGTGACTCCTGAGGGCTTACTTTAAAATCTCTTTCAGGCTCTGTCTGGTTAGATACAGTTCGTAAATGGCTGCCATGGTTTTGTCTCCTTTAAAATATTATGGTATGAATTGGGATTATTCCAGTTCTACTCTGTGTATCAGCATCAAATTGTCATAGGAACAGTTTCTTATGTGGGCCCCAAATGCATATTTGAGTCCCTAGAGTAAGTGGGTCTGCTCAACTAAATTGAAGTCTTTTTCTAAGCCCCTCCCTGGTCCCCTTCCAACTGTTTATGACTTTTTCCCACCTGAGGCTTAAACCTAAAAGTGATCCTTCCTGAAACTTCCTCCCCCACATGCTGAAGCTTTAATCTCCAAGAAATGATATCTGGAGCTAGGACTTTGAAGGAGGCGGTTTTTTTTTTGGANAGGTGTTTTTTTTTTTATCATATGGTAAAGGTGGGACTACAGGGCTGGTGACTTTGTAAGAAAAGGAAGTCACACCAGGATAACAATGCTCTCTCACCACAGAAAAAAGGTCAAATTCAATGGTTTTAGTCCATTCAAAATCCTTTATGTTGGACACGTCTATTAACTTGAAATCACAATATGAAAAATCTGTGGGCAGATGAGACTTTAGTCATAAGTTAATGAAATGAGTTGAGATTTCAGTGGGGTCTCTGTGATCCCAGGTCCCGATCTTTATACCTTAAACCTATGGGGAGTTGATACAAATTGAGGTATTTTAAGTTTGCTTAATCATACATCAAGAAGTGGAATCCAAATGACCACTTGGATTTCCACAGTCCAGGCTCTGAGGGATGAATGCAATACAGAGCAAAGAGTATGTGAGCCCTGTCTTCCACCCTGGCATAAGCCTGAGAAGCAAGCAAAATCTTCATTTTGTTTTCTTTATTTTTGTTCTCTCTCTCTCTCCCTTCCTTCCTTCCTTCCTTCCTTCCTTCCTTCCTTCCTTCCTTCCTTCCTTCCTTCCATGTCACATGTGGAGGGAGGCCAAAAGTTGTTATCTTCCTTAGTGGCTTCTCCTTACTTTTTTGAGTCAAGGTCTCTCATTAAATCAGATGCTCAACATTTGGCAAGATGGGATGGTCATCACTGAAGGCAGAGCAGATGCCTTGGGTCTGGGCTGACACCTGAAGTCATGTTGGTGCCTGAGGGTCATGTTGCCAAGAGTACCATACAGATTAGGGTGGCCTACATTACCACCTGGGGCCATGGTGACATTTGTGTCTGAGCTCTGGCCAGGGCCATGTCTGGGTCTGTGGTCCTATCGCAGCCAGGATCTGTGTTCAATACTCCTGTTACTATCGAAGGCTGTATAACTGCCAAGGGTCTGGGCTGCCACCTGGGACCATGTTGGAGTCTGGGGACCATTCTCTGCTGGGACCATGCCAATCCTGAGAGGCCTGCACTGCCACCTGGGTCCATGGTGACATCTGAGCCCAAACTGCTGCTGATGGCCATGTTTGGGTTCATGGTCCTGTTGCATCTGGGGTCTGTGTAGATGTCCATTGCCCATGTTACCACAAGGGCCACTGAGAACCAAGTGTTGAATCATGTGTTGAAGCATGAGGGTCATGCTGAGTTGAGCCAGCCCCTCACTGGTCTGGGGAGAGCTGCCTACCCCTCACCACAGGAGCGGGAGGTCCTAGAGGCCAGAACACATCCAGGGCTTTGAGTTGGCCCTCCCTAACATCTACCCTATCTGCAACCTGCTGAAGTATGTGAAGGGACTGGTCCTATGGAGCCATAGCCACAGGACCACCATGAGTTCGGGCAACAGCAGGATATGCAGGAGGAGTTTTGGTGAGGGTCTAGTATTGATGGTGTACCAGAAGCCAGAGGCCTGGAACATTACACAACTGACTTTTTTGAATGAAACTGGACAGGATACACTGCATGATACATAGCAGCTCCCATTGCCACTGAGATGAATGAAGAGGCGAAGGAGTGACAGAAAAGATGGAGAAGTAAAGTCTTCCTTTGTTGCATTTTGTTTGTTTATTTTATGTTTATTTGTTTTTTAATTAATATTTTTATTATTTCTTTTTAAGTTTTCTTTGCAGGGATGCTACAAGGGCAGATATGAAAAGACTGGAAAATGAGGGGATTGGGGTGCATGATATGAAATTCCCAAAGAATCAATTTAAAAAATAATGTTTGTTTTTAAATAGGATGATCAGTGCACCACAGGAATCTGCTTGTCTTTGCCCCCTGCCCCCAGCACTGAGGTAAGTCCTACCACTCCTGACTTTTATTGTGTGGATGCTGGGGATCCAAACATAGGTCATTATGCTTGTACACCACTTTACCCACTCAGTCATATCTTTAACTCAGAACCTTGTTTTGAGTATTAGTATCATTTTATAAATTCTCCCAGGATAGTATCAGCTTGAGTAAGAGCAGTGATTCTCATGGTGTGGTCCTTGGACCAGCAGTGTCGGCACACTGGGAGTATCCTAGAACCACAGAAAAGCAGACTCTGCCACAGATTCGTTGACTCAGAATTCTAGGCTTAGAGGCCAAGAGAGTCTGAGGATTCCTTTAAGGGATTCTGTTGTGTGGTCATGCTTAAGGAAGGTTGGTATTGAAGAAAAAGCCTGGGGAGGGTCAGCTTTTAATAGAATGGATTAAAATCCTTCGGGTAGAATGGGAAAAGCTGTCATCCAGTCCTAGCTGCTCCCATGCTCATAAAATGGAGTGGAAAGTAATAAAATAACTGAAGTTACAGAATTTAACTCAATGTTTTTTAAGATGCAGTATAATATGCAGCAATTAAGAACCCAAGTGCTAGTGTGTAATTAGAGTTCAAATCCAAGCTCTCAATTATTAGCTTGGACAGGTTACTTGTTTGTCTTCTGTTAAATTAGAAAAAAATAATAATGTTCCCTGTATTATTTCTCTTTCTATTGCCATGAAGAAACACCATGACCAAAGCAACTTATAAAAGTAAAAAGCTTATTGGTATTCATGATTCTAGAGGGTTAGAATTTATGACCATCATGGCAAGAAGCAGCCAGGCGTGACACTGTAGCTGAGAGCTTATATCTTCATGAACAGGCACAAGGCAGAAAGACAGAGACAAGGAGAAAGAGAAAGACAGAGAAACAGACAGACAGTTACTGGGCCAGAGCGACAGAGAAAACTAAACTAGGAATGGGAATGGGAGCAAACCTCAAAGCACACCTGCAGTGACACACCTCCTCCCAAAAAGCTATACCTTAAAACCCTTTCCAAATTGTTCCATCAACTATGGAGTAAATATAATAGCCTGTGGGGGCTATTCTCATTCAAACTGCCACACACTCCCTCATATTGTTAAGGATCAAATTAACTCACATATGTAAAACACTTGTGTTGACAGAGGTTTCTGTCCCGCCCAGTCCCGCAGCTGTTCAGTCCCAAAGAAACAGACAGAGGCCTATATTAATTAAAAACTGGTTGGCTTACTAGCTCAGGCTTTCTAATTAACTCTTACATCCTACATTAACCCATAATTCTTGTCTGTGTCAGCCACATGGCTTGGTATGTTTTATCAGCGAGGCAGTCTCATCTTGCTTCCTCTGTGTCTGAATGACAATGCAGACTGACTATTTTCTCTTCCAAGAATTATACTGTTCTCGTTGCCCCACCTCTACTTCCTGCGTGGTTGCCCCACCTATACTTCCTGCCTGGCTACTGGCCAATCAGTGTTTTATTACAATAATACAGTGACATGATACAAGACCATTGTCTCACTGCACACTTGGGCTGTCTGGCATTGAGAAAGTGTCATATAAGTGTTGCATTTATATATGTATATATACAAATACATACAGTATGTGGTTTACACGAAAACTTTTCAGGAAATATCTTTTAAGAAAAAAATGGAGTAAATTGAAAGAAAGGAGAGTAGGAGAAAGAATGAAACTCAGACATGAGCATTTCTAAGAACATGCTATTACCCACGTGAAGCCTTACCTCCACTCCAAGGAGCCTCTCCTTGCACAATGTGGAAATGTGTAAGAATCTGACATGATGGGTTCCACTGTATGATAGAAATTGTCTCTTGGGGAAACTGATGCCCATGCTAAATGCATGTGCAAATTTAAGAGTATAGAAACCTGGCCCACACACGTGAAAGTAGCCTGTCACCTACCTTTCTAGGGTCCTGACGGATTCTAGGTGTTATATGGGGATTAGGGGCATGTAGGAACTCCAGATCAGAAGCTGGAAGAAATAGGGTTTGGGGGTGAATAAAAAGTATACCCATTACTATAATTCAATTTATGTTTCAGATCCTCTGTAAAATCTGTTCTGTCTGCTGTACTTAATCTGTCTTCCACCCTCCAGACTTGGGCAACCATGAATCTACTTTCTTTCTCTACTGCTGCAGGAAGTTTTACCCACCTACTTGGGCGTGGCCTCATAGACTATTTACCCCGATGCCGAAGCGTGTCCGGCCCCTTTTTTCTCTACCCCCCTTGTTTTCGTTCTTTGCACGTTTGGCTTGCTTTGGATCCAATCTCCATCCATCGTTTAAGCAGAAAATCCTGATTTGTAAGTTTTCCCCCTAAATAAATAACTGTCTCTCAGTTCTGAGTTAGTGTGAGATTTCTTTTAAGTGCCCGATATCTCTGTCTTCACTCTATAGGTTTACTTAGTCGAGGCATTTAATATTCACTTAATCAAGTATTAGCTGGTGTTTTATATTTATTTACTTAGCATGATGTTCAGTCCTGTTCTAGAATGTGTGATTTTGTTCTTGCTCATTGCTCTTTAGTATTCTGTTGTTATAGTGTCACCAAGTATTGTCTATCCATTCATTGATTGGTAGACTTTTGGGTTGTTTCTACATTTTTTTTCTACTGCATATAATGCTGTTATGGACGTTTACATGCAAACCTTTCTGTTTGCATAAGTTTTCAGTTCTCTTGGGTGCATTCCTAGAAGTGGAATCGCAAGCTGTACGCTGGACTACGCACATTCCCACCACTGAGGTAATGAAGATTCCAGTTTCTCTAGTGCCTCTCTAATGTTGCATATTGTTTGTTTTAGCATGCCAGCCCTTTATTTTATATGAAACACTATGTGATTGTGGTGTTCACTATAATATTTTTCTCTGATAACAAATGATATTGAGTATCTTTTCGTGTGCTGTTTCATTTAAAAGTAAGGATCAAATGGATCCCATGTCACTCTGTTCCAGAGCACTACAGCAGAAGGATTATTCCCAGTATGATTCCAAGTCTCTCAGGCTGGAAGTAGATGGGGTTTCTAAGTCTTGTAGCACCAGCCACTTTAAACAATTTCCCTGGAGAGTGTAAGGAACAAATCTATGATGCATTGCCTTATGGTGAAAATGTCTTGGCTGAATAAGTGCTTGGCATGTTTTAGGTGAATTGCCCTTTTCGTGTTCTTAATTTTTTTTTTTAAAAGCAAGTTAACCTTCTGTGGAGAAAGAAGTCATCACGTTAGGGTTTAACTCATTTGGCTGTTGTGTAGAAGATGGAAGTTTCTGTTGTTTCGTATTTGTTGCTTTCCTCTGTGTTCTGAATGCCCTCATTGCCAAGTGACTCGACACATTTCAAGGAATCATCATTTGTAGGAAGCTGATTTAAAAAAAATATAGCAATAGTAAGGACCCTATCACATTATTGGATGAGGAACATAGATGTTATATTGTGGATAAAAATAAACTTCACTACCAGGAAGCAGAGGATCATTAATGGGATAGGGCATTGAGCTAATAGCATTAGGGATAATAGAGAAGGTTTGGGGAATGGTAGCCCACGTTTCCTATAGCTTTAAATTTAGTATGCTTCTCGTAGGCTCAGCAGAAAAGGCCATATAACCCACAAACTCAAATATCCCCTAGCACTTAGAAATCACCAGAGACTCTACCTAGCCCACCCTTCCAGTCTGAGGGCCAGCCCTTCCACAATGGCTTCCAGCATATTCTAATAATATTCCAGGCCAATATGATCAACTAAGGGCTCAGTATGTGGTGGTAGTAGTGAGTGACCAGGACTCCCAAAACAACAAATACTGTGAAGATGCATAGTATCATTTTTATTTGTGTTATAGGTAACTTTAGTAGCCTACAGTGGCCTACAGTGGCCACAGTAAAGAAGTAAGATGCCAGAGAAAATAGGAATAGGCTTGGAGGTCAAATTTCCTCTTATTCCCTCCAAGTTGTTCCAAATGGCGCTGAAGTGGTCTTTAATTAGCAAAAGGCTCAAACACATAATGGATCCATGCATACATACCTTAGTTTAGCAGTGTGTGTGTGTATGTGTGTGTGTGTGTGTGTGTGTGTGTGTGTGTATGGGGCTCAATATAGATTGCTGGCCAGCAAGCCCCAGAGATCCTTCTACATCTGAAATACCTCCCCCTGAGTGCTGAAGTTACAGGCTTTCTAAAAAGTATGGGTGCTGTGGAGTGCAAATTCAGGTCTTCATGTTTATGCAGCAAGTATTATTATGCCCTGAGCCATCTCCCCAGCCTGGTTTATTCATTTTTAAAGTGAACATAATAATAGTTATGAATAATCTTTAATGTGTGATAAGATGTGTGTTGGTGGTTTGAAAGAAAATGGCCCCCACAAAGGCAGTGGATGTGTGGGGTGTAGTCTTGTTGCAAGGACTATGTCACTGTGGGATCAGGCTTTGAGGTCTCTTTGGCTCAAGCTTTTCTCATTGTGACTGTCATAGTTGCCAGCAAGATGTAGGGCTCTCAGCTACTCCAGCATTATGCTTGCCAGCATGCTGCCATGCTCCCAACTATGATGATAATGGACTGAACCTCTGAAACTTTGTGAGTCGCTGCAATGAAATGTTTCCCTTTATAACAGTTGCTGTGGTCATGGTGTCTCTTCACAGCAATAGAAACCTGACTAAGACAATGTGTTACAGATGCAGAAACCAGAGGCTGGGTAAACAGAGGGTAGTATATTGTGCTAACTTGTTAAGTGTCCAACTTCTAGCCATGAAGAGAACATAGTTACAAAGCTTTCTATTCACTGATTGCAATATTCTCCCTGCATACATTTTTGACAACATTATGTAGCAAGCAACAATTGCTCTTGATGTTGATAATGCAACAATGTATAAAACATCTGTACTCATGTTAAACAAAACAAAACAACCAAACTGAGCCTAGAGAGGTAATGGGCCCTAGGGGAAAATAAACTAAGATTATTTTCCTAAATGATCATAGCAATAAAATGGCTTTTAAAGACATATTGCTATACCCATAGGTCAGCACATCACTCTGTCCCCATCAGAGAAGCTTCTTTTTGGAGCAGAATGGTAATTAGTATAGAGATTCGTAGAACAATGTGCAGATAGTCAGAGAGTTTGACACACTTAGACAGAAATAGGACATTTTCATCAACCCTCCTCCTCCTCTCAAGGCTCAGAGATCTATGTAGAAGAGGAGGCAGAAAGAGTGGAAGAGCCAGAGTTGGTGGATGACCTCCAGGAAACAACGTCTGTCAGGCACAGGGATAAACGCATGGATAATAGGACAGCATGTACAAGACCTGTATAAGTTCAAGCCGGAACAAAAATCCCATCACTGAGAAGAGGCAGTGGACACAGATTCCACCCCTAGACAAGAAACTATTTGTAATTGACAACTGCTTGGAGAGGGGACATCGATTTTCTTTAATGGAGAGGCACCAGGTATATCAACCATACCCCAGTGCAAGCCTTTGCTCAAGAGTAGTTGGCCAACCTGAGTCAGACTCCATATTGTTGTTGTCTTATGAGAGGAAAATAACAAAACATTAGTTTGGTAGGGACGTGGAGGAGGATCTGGGAGAAGGGCAAGAGTATGACCAAAATGTATGAAATTCTTAGAGAATAAAAGGTGAATCACAAAAATTTAGGAAACTGATTCTGGAAGACTGACTCCATGATTTTGATGGAGGGTTATCTACCAATACTGTTGTAGGAGAAAAAGAAAGTCGGACAAAAAAGAGCAAGAATCGTAGGTGATACTACAGAGAAAATCATCTTTGGGCTTGTTTTTGAAAGATGTATCAAATTTCCTATGAAGAAATGAAACAGAAAGAATTTCTAAGAGACAAAATAGGAGATAGCAAAGACCTAGTCCCAGGGTCTGATGTGTTTGGAGAACTTGATGTGTCCTTGACTATAGTGTGGACATGAGTTTGGGTGATGGAAGGGTTGGTAGGGAATAACCAGGAAATGTAATCTCAAGATAGGATTTTGCAGGGCTCTAAATGGCATTTTAAGGCCTTTAAACAGCACAGGCAAAAAGAAAATATAATGGGCTCTGGGAGGAGCAGTACGGCTATTTTCCTAGAATTAATATTTTTTTTCAATTTGCTAGGAACATATAATGCAGTAAACATAACTCAGTGTTCTAATATCTTGAGAAAATATGGCTTAATGAAATGAGAGATCCAAGCCTCAATAGGAAACCTGGTAAATCACCTGACCTCTGACCAATTAGGAAAAAATCCTATTGTGATAAACAACATTACGAAGGCTGCCTGCTTCAAAGCTGTTTCTTTTTCTAAGCAGATGACTCAGAGACACGGTGTTCTATCTATCTAGTCATATAACTGATATACAGTGGATAACCAGCTGCAATAAATCCTGCTGTTGCTCTCAGTGCATGTGCCAGTCCTTTCCTATAGGGAAAGTAATGGCTTCTTGTGCCACACAAGGGGGAGGAGGCTGAGTTGAACTGTAACTGAACTCCATTTAAGTGTTTCTCTTGAGCTATAAATACATAACTATTTCTTGAATCCCTTTACCCCTCCCCCCACAAAGAGCAACCCAACTTCTCAAACAAAGCACTCTAACACCAAATATCTGGAGCTCAAAACAGGATCCCATGCTGATTTATAAATAAGGCTGACTCTTTTCATTTGAAGATTCAACAACTGTCACTCCAGTTCGTCATGAGTGACTGTGTCTGTCATTTCTTTTTTCTTTTTCTTTCTTTTTATTTTTTGTGGGGCATGAATATCAAGCCAACTCTTCGTGTTGCCATCTCAAGAGAGTTTCATTTATCTGCTTGTCACTGATACATTCATGCTCGTGAAGAGTCATGTTTTGCTGATTTGATGGGGGATACAATGTCTTAAAGATCACATTCAATTTGGGAATTCAAGAAGGACTGGAATTGGATATAATACCAAATATTAAAGTTCTTAATGCTGTTGACATCAAGTAAGAGTATGGCACTCACTGACGTGGGGGGTGCACATAAAATTTTAAATTTATTTTTGATGATGAAATGTTCAAGCATACAGAAATACTATGGCAGCATAATTTATTTCTGGATCTTTTTGTCTAGACTTACTTATTAGTGTATTCTAGAAAATAAGACAAACACGTTAATAGTGAGAAACAGAATTGGTTCAGGAAGCATTAGCTGCTCTAACACACTTCTCAAACCTTCTCTACATGTCTACATATTGTTGTTATTATTATTTACAGAACCATTTGAGGCTAATGTCATGCAGACATCATGACCATTTGCCTCTAAATATTTCAGTATATAATGACATTCTCTTGCAAACCACAGTGCAATTAGCCAATTCCGGAAATTGAATATTTGGTGTACTACCACTTGATACTACAAAGTCCACATTCAAGTTTTCTTGATTGTTTCATTAACATCCTTCAGGGAAATTAAAGTAAAACCTATCCATGTTTCAACCTAGGATGAAGTGCTGCATTCACTTGTATTGCCTTTTGTCCCCTTTAATCAGGTGCAGTTCCAAGGACTATATACATACATACATACATACATACATACACACACACATACATACATACATACAGAAATACAGAAATACATATGCTATGCTTGTTCACTTTGAGGATTATAATCTCATTGCTCCATAGAATTTTCTTTGAATTGTACCTGTGTCATACTTCCTCATGATTGGATTCAGGTTATGTATACTCAGTCAGAACCTTACTAGGATTTACAATTCTATGCTCATTAATTTAGAATATGAAATGTGAGTTTTTGAACAGTGAAACCATTGTCAAAGAATTCTCCTACAACATCATGAACATATTGTAAGAAAACGTTTGTTGTGAAGATTTTTGGCCCCAAACCTTCTTCAGTAAAACAGATTGTGACTGTCATTTCCCAGGGAACTGATGTGGAGTAAACACAGCGTATAGTCATGGTAAGTTGCTTATTTCTAACACTGTCGGTCTGTCTGTGGAATCTTTGTACTCCAGCATTTTCTTTTTGCCTCACCGTGCTGCTATTCTGCAGTAAAGCATTAGGAGACAGTGATGAAAAGTGTGCAGACATGGAATGACATTTACCAGCCCAAGCTGCTAGTGGTGCGTGTTACTAAATCTTCATTACGTTTACAAAATACATCACAAAATAGAATAAATAATTCACATTAAATGGCACTCATCCAAATAGGAAAAGTTCATTTTGTGATATAGTACCACTGACTTAGATTGTTGCAGTTTCTCAATTATTCATCAAATGGCACAGGATGGTACTCACTCACTGTCACCAGCAAGAGTTCAGAGCTTTCATTGGTTCAAAAGTGGAGCACTGAGTCTCATGGAAGATGGGATATGGAGGCAAAACAAACTTAAATGTATACCCACTCCCTTTTCTCCACACTCAGAATGCTACTGAGAAGTTATTTTATGTCAGGTTCTGTGCATTAGTTTCCGGGTTTGAAAACCTTTGCCTCAATGGGGCTCTTATTAGAATCTGGAATTTCAGTTCCAATACTAGAGCCCACGTTTTCCTTTTGCTAAATTGTATCACTTCACATCTTGTTCTAGTTTTGGCAGTGAAAAGGCAGAGAGATTCTCCTGCGATCATTAAGTGACTTGTTTCATTCTGTTGGCCCATTATGCTGACATGGCACATTAGGGTTATCTTTGACCCTTCCCAGAAGCTAAGAAGACCACCTTTGTAGCTGTGATATATCATCCCTCTGCCCTCTGTCTGCCATTAACCTTATTAGTATATGATCTTTCAGTTTGAAATGCCTTCCATTCTTCCAGTGTTATGGGCTGCAAAGATGTCATTTATGCCTTCAGTTGTTCCATGTATATCTGTTAACTCCTAAGAAACCCATTAGAGCATGAACATAGTATAATGGAAATCACACTGGACTAGGCGTCTTCCTAGCTGGGGCAGAAATGGACCATTGTTCTCCACTCCTGTCTTTCCATTGTGAACGAATAACTAGACTTGATTTTCCTAGGTCCTCTTGGAGTTAGATGCTGCTGACTTGTAGCTCGCAAAAAGGTTGGCAGAAATGAAACATCTTTTGCTTCTAGGCCTGGCTTCCAGAAACCTGCCGTGTGTATCTCTTTTTAAAAATTTCATGCAGATTTGCAGTATTTTGGTGGGACCACAATAGTATCAGGCACCTGAATCTTTGAATCCTTCCAATAAACAGTTTCTGATGTTGATTTTTTTATGGAATCAAGCAATAAATAAGTGCCTCTGTATTAAACTGCTGAGATTTTGTTGTATGTTAGGTGAACTAGAATTACCCTTAATTAATATCCTGCTATACCAGTAATGTTGACTTCTGTCACTTTCTCATGACAGTTGGCCAAGTTTCTTAACCTTTCAGCATCTCTATGATCTCTTCTGTCAAAGGGGCCCAATTTTATACATTAAATCATCAAATGAGGTAATATTTGCCATACTAGTTTATAAATGACTATACGAGTTTAAGTGCTGCCATTACTATTAGATCTGGCCCTTTATAAGTAGCTGATCCAATGTTTTTCATCCAGGTACCTCAGTTAATGTATGTACATGTAACAATAGTAAATGAGGAAGAGATTATTGATTTGAGAGGGAGGGGTGGAACATGGGAGGAGTTGTCAGTGGGGAGGAGGGGGACAGGAGTGATGTAGATGCAGTGTTTACATATAAACTTCTCCCCCAAAATAAAATGAAAAAAAAATAGTGGGTTGCTCAACCCTTCCTTAAGGGTCTCATTATAAAAGTAAGTCTAATAGGAAAGTAGGAAGTTCTCATAAAGCATCACTCCAGGTCATTTTTATAATCATCCCAGGAAAGAAGTGGTCTGCCACCTCCACTTTACAGAAAACTGAGGCCTAAGAAATTTTCTCAGAGTCATTTGGTATAGATGTACTCAAACCCAGTGCTTAGTTAGAGTTTTTATTGCTGTGATAAAACACCACTACCAAAATCAACTTGGGTAAGAATGATTTCATTTAACTTACAATTCTCAGATCACATTCTGTCACTGAGGGAAATCAGGGCAGGAACTGAAACACAAACCGTGGAGAAAAACTGCCTCTTGCCTTGCTCAGCCTGCTCTCTCGTACCTCACAGGACCACTTGCCCAGGGATGACACTGCCCCCAGTGACCCGGGCCTTCCAACATCAATCAAGAAAATGCACCATAGACTTGCTTACAGGCCAGTCTGATGGAGGCGTTTTCTCAATTGGGAATCCCTTTTCCCAAATGACTCTAGTTTGTGTCAAGCTGACCTAAAACTAGCCAACACTTGCAGGCTTTCAGAAATACTCTGCTTTTAAGCTCTACATGTCTGACTGTTGTTTACTCTGTTTTAGAATCTTAGCATTACCTAATTCCCATCCGAGTCTTACTGCTGTGAGTCCCAGATCTCCTCATAGGGCCAAAAAAAAAAGTTCGATTTTGAAAACAGCCAGAAATAATTCTCTTTTTGGATGCTCAAATGGACTTGATATTCTTGTTTAATTACCCCTAATTTACTTGTTCTTTCCAAAGTGTCTTATTTTTCTCATGAGTTACAGAAATGTATTTACTTATTTCTGTGTATGGCATAAGTGTGTGTACAAGTTCATATGTGTACGTGTGTGTAGAGGCCCGAGGTTGGAGTAGAGTGTGTTTCTCAGTCACTGTGATAGTTTTTGAGACAGAGCCTCTTCACTGAACCTAGAGCTCACTAGTTGGGCTATTCTAGCTGGCCAACAAGGGCTCCTACCGTCTCGCCACTTCCCCAGTGCTAGGATTTCAGATGTGTTCCACTGTACTTAGCTTTTTACCTGGATCCTGAGGATTAGAACTCTGAGCTTCATGTTCATGGAGCAAGCACTTTACCAACTGAGCCATCGCTGCAGTCCAGAAATTATTATTTTTTTAATTAAAGCACTAAGGAAGAACCCTTTGGAGAAAGGTGAACATGCAAATTGTAGTGTCAATATACAATGAGTGAGAATGAGTGCAGTAATGAATAGTCTTTGCTGTGTAGGCCTGGCTGCTTTGAATGAGCTCTCTATAGGACTATTGTCTTAGTCAGTGTTTCTGTTGTTGTGAAGAGACACCATGACAAAGGCAACTCTTACAAAAGAAAGCATTTAATTAGGGGCTTTATTTATGGTTTCAGAGGATTAATTCTTATCTTCATGGTGGGGAGTGACAGTAAGAAGGCAGACATGGTGCTGGAGAAGTAGCTGAGAGCTACATCCTGATCTGTAATAGGAAGAAGGCAAAGAAAGAGAAACAGTGGGCCTGGCCTGGGCTCTTCAAACCTCAAAGCCCACCCTTATTGATGCACCCCCACCAACGATGACACACCTACTCCATTACCTTCCAATCCTCCCAAGTAGTTCACCAACTGGAGCCTAAGCATGTGAACATATGAGCTTATGGAAGCCATTCTTATTCAGACCACCACAACCAGGGGTGTCCAATATTTTAACCTTGAATTAAGATGTTGTCACCTATATAGTTTATGCCTGAGAACCATACAATCAAGTTTAAAAGAAGAGGAAGAGGAGCTGGCAAGACGACTCAGTTGCTAAAGGCACTTACTACCAAGCCTGAGGATCTGAGTTTGAGCCCTGGGACCCACTTCTACACGTGCCATGGTACATGTGCACATATGCATGTGCATACATGCGCACACACGCATACACAAGGCGGGGAGGGAGGCAGAAATAAAAGTTTTTTTAAAATGCATAAAAATATACTTTCAAGAATGCAAACTTTCAAGAAGTTTTATTTTTGTGGGTATGGGTCACATTCATAGCTATGGGGTACATGCAGCACGTAGATTATAGGCTGGGCACATGTGTGTTCTGGAGTAATTGTCATCACAGGGCCAAAAGGGGCTGCCTGAGACAGTTTTGAATCTAAAAATTTTAATTGCCTGAAAATTGGAAAGCAAACTGAGGTTTATGTGTGTGACCTTGGCAGGTTGAGCCCTCTAGTTTGTATGGTCAGTCTGTGCTGAGCTAACATCCCATGGGATCATTATGTCCTGGTTCCAAGCATTTGGACTCTCTCCTATGTAAACCGAAGAATCTGATTGCCAGACAAGCATTTGCTGCGTAGTTTAAGGAATGGGAGTATGTGACAGTGTGTTCTTATAAAATGGATAAAGTTCAGAGTAAACCTACTCTTGGTTGAGCGCTTGCAATTTCAAAATGTTCAAGTCTTTAACATTTGTGGAGAATGAATTTAATCTTGATAATCTTATCAATAGATGTTGCAACTCATGAGAATGACCCTTCGCCTGGGATGGTATTACTGAATTTATCATAGAATCCAGAAAGGCCATTTGATAGGCTAATATTTCACATAGTTTGCCAACCACTCTGTAGTATAGGTCATCTTAAGAAGGCCATGCTAAGCATATCTAATTAACCTGCCCAAGATGCACAGCCAGAAAGAGGTAAATCCAGGGTTTGAAGTCAGACAGTCTTGGCCTCAGAGCACATGTCCAAAAATCTCTTGGTTTGGAACACATCCATTTCCTAAATAAAGGATTCCTATAAACCTAAACACACATAGGAAGTTGTTGTGAGGGATTGTGAAGCAAGAAACAAGGGTAGCTTTGTCAGAACCCTCTACTCAGCCATGATGAGCCTGCCCTGTTCATTGTGCATTCCCTGCTGACACCAGGGGCCTCTCCCTAGGGAACCAAGCAGGACCAAGCAGGGAAGATCTTGCATATCTGAAAGAGTGGGCCAAAAAGATCCATGCACTTCCAATTAGGCAGCATTCCTTCCATGGCCTGTTCAACCTTCTAGGTCTTCTCAGAGTGTACCCAGAGAGTTTCAGCTTTGGCAGAGGCCTGTGAGATTTCAAGCTCCTTTTGTCCATGTAATAAAAAAGTCATTTTTTTTTGCCTCAAGCTAAGGAAAACCCTAGCAGTTTTAAACTTGAAAAAGTTTGGGTGATGTTTTTCTTTTTAACATATTAGATTTATTATTGTTGTTGTTTGGAAACCTTATGGACATTCACAATATTTTGATTTTTATTTTTCCCTTATTGGGCTTTTCTGGAAACTTCCATGGAGAGAATGGCTAAAAGCATTTTGAATTCTAAGTCGGAAAGGGGTGTGAGGGTGGGTAAGATGATTTTAACCAGCCGCAGAACTGAATAGCTAGAATGGGCATAGCAAGAATGCCGGTCACTGTGCTGCATTGCTTCCTGGTTGGGTATCACACTTTTCAGAAAACATAAAATAAAGCAGGAGAAAGGCTTGATGCTGATGGTTTGGAAACTCTCTAATGACTTGATGCATGTGTACATTGTAAAATAATATAACAAGAAATATACATACATACATACATACATACATACATACATACATACATATTTACTTCTAAGTAGCCTGGGAAGTTTTGCCAAGAGCATGCCTTGCCTTGTTCCATAACTTTCCCCAAAGGAAAGCAAGAAATAATGATCCAGACCTCCATAATCCAATCCATCCAGGAAAGAGGTAAGCAGGGCCTCTAGAAAGCATTCAGATTTTTCTATGTGTTGGTCAGACTTCACTGGCCACACAGGCTCCAAATTTCACATGGGTTTTGCTCACTTTCCTCTCCTCTCTCTGTCTTGGTCCTGCATCAAACCAGATTTCCCTTTGACTTTCTGCACACCACAGAATTGCAGCATGCAGCCTCACCCCTGCCATTGTCACCTTTCTGCTTTAAGGATCAGGGAGTTGGCCCAACATGATGTACTCTTTCTTAGAGCCACCCTTCTCGTCTCAGTCCAATTGCCTCCACCTCTGTTTTTGGAGGTAAACACTCCATTGTCCTCTCTCTCTCTNCTCTCTCTCTCTCTCTCTCTCTCTCTCTCTTTCTCTCTCTCTCTTTCTCTCTCTGTGTGTGATATGTCAGGTGATATTTATGGAAAAGCTACTACCCACCACATTTCTTATTCTTGTTTCTAGGTCTTGAAGGAGAAACAATGTTGACACCATCTTCCACCTTTGGAACCCAAGTGAAGGGAGTAGGTGCTAGACCTTGGCCTTGCAGCAATGACAGCCCTCCTTTCTTGGGGCCTTCCCAAGTAAGGAGAAAGCATTCAACCTTCTAGGTTCTGTTCACCCACATATATCCTAACCATAGCCCCAGAAGAAGTGATCAATAGTGCTAGAACCTTCCAACTAACATTAGCTCCTCATCTACAAACACAATCATTTCTCTCACTTTTCCAATACTCTTTATCTCATCTTGCATTCATGTTTCAGGGTGCCTTATGAGCACCCCCAACATTTAGATTCAGGTACCTGAACACTTTCTGAAGCCTCTTTCTTGAGTAGGAAATTGGTATGTTTAAGCTACATCAGCACTACATTCTTGGTAAGTCTCTAACCATACATGAGTCAGGCTAGTGATTTTCAGTTGAGGGCAGGCCACTATATCTTTAATTCCTCAAAAACTCTATTCACACATTCTCCGTTGATTTAAGGTTAGGCTAGAAAGAAAATAATTATCTTATACCTTATTGTCCACGTCACAGTATGAACATTTATTCCAGGCACAAACATACATCTTTAATTGTAATCAGAGCCTTGATCTGAGCAAGTATAAGATATATGGCTATGAGTTGCTGGTGGTTTTGCATCGCCATTTTAGTGTAATTAATGTATACCACTAAAGTACTATCTTACACATAAAACAAACTAAAAAGAAGATTGAAACTTGATATTCTATCCAGGAAATGTTACTATCGCATTTATGGACAAGGACTTAAAGTTTTCATTTTTAATTGCATTGCTGAATGACTCTTCTTAAAGGAACCTAATATTAAAGAATATAAATTACTTTGTAAATTTCTGGTGAGGCAGACAAACAAGGCAAATTAGAATTCATTGGCATCAATGTTCTACTTTCAAAGTTCTGTCTGCTTGCAACGCTTCCAAACCACTTCTCTAGATGAAGTCTGTAACTGATCGTGTAATCTTCCCTGAAACATTTACTATAGTGCCCAGAACTTTGGTTGCAATTGGTGGGAAGTAAAAAAGAAGATACTTATGTGACAGCAAGGTTGCAAATACTCCCTTTCCAGACTTACTTTCTCCCTAGGGTGTCACTTCCCTTCTTACAGGTGCCAGATATTCCCACAGTCCTCAGAACACCCCTGTCTGTTCTCTCTATGGCTGTGCCCTGGGTTTGCAAATTTTACTTTAGTTCACCAGTTCTTTCCTTCTAGCTATGCAGCTAGCTATTAGGAGAAAGCAGCTGATTAAACAAAGTCACACTCCAGTGTTGATGACTGAAAGCTCTTAAGGCTCCCTGGGGTGTCTGCATCTGAGACCTTTAGCCTGTGTTGATGGAGTTTCACACAGTGCAATGAATGGGCTAGTGAGGATATGAATTTTGGAAGGAAAGAGGCACGTGTTTTGACGTTAGTCTGCTAGTAAATTGTACTAGTTGTAGATGTTAAATAAGTATTTATAAAAGGATTTTACCAAACGACGTCTGTTTAAACCCTTTCTGCCATGCTTGAAGTAATTAAAGAATAGGTCTTACAGAGTTATAGACTAGTTCTCCTAGTCCCAAGAAAATTTAGTTTAGAATCCCATCCATCTGAATACTCTTTAAACTGTGTGAGCCTTACCTGCTTGTGGTACTAGTACAAGTATGAAAATGTTCTTCTTGATTCATTCTCAGTGAGTGGGGTTCAGATCTCTAGAAATCAAACACATTCTTTATATCTCACAAGGAGGCAGCCCTAGGCCTTTCATTTTCCCCAAAAGTGCATATTGTATCACTTCTAAGCAATGAGTATTTGGAAGGATAAAACCAGACATTTTTATGTTTCTAGTCTTCCATGCACTTTCTATATACCCTAAATGAGCCCACAAAGTTAAGAAGTACAGAACAAATTTAAACAACTAGCAGATAATGCTTTCTGGAAAAATATACTATCTATAGCTCTGAAGTTATCAAAGCTTTAAAAGATTGCCTTGTATTTATTCATTTACTTTTTTAAAAAATTGTTTTACTTACTGCTTTTTGTATGTGTGAGAGATGTGTGCATATGAGTGTGAGCACATACATGCCACAGCCCGTGTATGGAGATCATAGGATAACTTCTGGGAGTTGGCTCTCTTTATCCTCTGCGGGATCCAGGAACCTGACCCAAGTCCCAGGTTTGCATAGCAAGTACTTTTCCAACTACTAAGCTATCTTGCCATCTCTCATTTAGCTTTTATGGAAACTAACTTGTAGGTTTAGTAATAATTCTATTTCCCAGATGGTTAGCCAAGGGCACTGTTTAGTTAAATCACCTGTCCAATGGTATATAACTAATAATGAGCAAAGCTGGGGTTAGAACTCACACACTACAACCACAGGTCTTACATTCTCACTCCAGGCCCTGTGCCACATTGATTGTCATTAGGAGACATCAGAAAAGCTGTTTATCCTGAAGGGCACCTAGACTCAGTTGTTAGACAAATGCTTCCTCTCTCTTGCCAACTCCAATGGTCATAATTCAGCTTAAATCCTCGGAAAGATGACAGCTTTCCACATCTCATGGAATGTCAGGACTGTCATGAGGATCAATACCATGCAAGAAATCTAAGACTGCTAAGGTCTCCGGTTCCATCCACTTTTCTTTCCTTCCTCTTTTTGAATAATAACACAATCCCATTACACTGAATTTAATTCAGTGGAATGGGCATTTGGGGTAGATGCTCCTGCTTTACCTTCCACATATTTTCCAACCTGTTGAATAACCTTGGCATTGCCCCATTTGCATCCTACATTTTCTTTGTCTATCTCATGCAACCTTGCTTTATAAACCTACCATCCTTCAGTCAGAGTCATAGTGTGACACACACACACACACACACACACACAAGTCTGCTGCCACGTTTAATGTCATTGAAGACCCCGTTGCAGTAACTTTTCCTGGGAGGTTGTGAACAAATGTCTATTTACCCCATATAGGGCACCCATGACAGACAAAAGAAATGGTTTCCCTCAAGTCTGTCTTGGCGAATCAAAGAGTTCATCTGCAATTATCGAACAGGAGGATCATGGGCAACTTACAGGCTGATACACCATTGAAGAAGAGTTTTTCACCACAAGGACCTTGAGAACCCCTCTTGTTCTGCCTCATGGGTTATTTATATGGTGCCTCCGTAGTTCTCCCTCTCTTCTGTGAGGAAGTTTTTGTTAGCTCCGTCTTGTGAGGGTTTCATTGGGCAATCACATCTGTTCTGATTTCAAGACCACTATGGCCATATCGTACTTAGAGGACAGAGTTACACAGCAAGCACAGTACTATATGGTGAGCGACTCTTGTTCAGGCCAGAGCTGGACCTGAAACCCTTTTATTCCTGTATTCAGGTGGTCAATCATCTGTCATTCCAGAAGCTCTATCTGTTCCGCCCTTCTCATAGCATAAGTGTCTCTTTTCCCAGGCTCTTTCCTACATGCAATGGCCTCCAGCTACCCTTGACTTGGAAACTCTGGTCTTCCTAACCTGTTTTCTTTGTGACCTTGGCAAGTAGCAGACATTTAACACCTAAGATCTAGGGGGCTCTGTCTGTCTTTCATGATCTACAAACAGAGGACCTACTTGTGGACCAGACTTTACTAGTACTGCTTCTGGCACCTGATGCCCCTTGAGACAGACCTGGTCCTATTATAGGCATGGCTTGATCAACAGTACTTTATTTCTTGTTGGCATTTCTTGAAAATTGAGAGGTTACTTGGGGATTTCTGAGTCTTGAACTGATTAGCAGTTAATGATGTGTGTTTTGATGAGAATATAAAAAATTTTGTTTATCTACTTGAGAGGAGGAAAATTGGGAATAAAAGGGAGAGAAGAAAAACACAATTCTCAGCGTTTTATTAAGGTCTTAAATATTTGGAACTGCTAAGTTCCTGGTCATTGCTGGAAATTTCTCTGGGTGTTGATTTTATATATCAGCTCTCAGAAAAATTCATGAAGTGTTTTGCTTCTCCTAAAGCCATCAAGAGACCCATAGAAAGTTCAGAAGGACATACCTGTCTGGAGTCACGTATAAAAGGTTTTTCAAACTTGCTCTTGAACCACTATTGTTGAAACAATTGCTCCATCAAGGTAGAATATGGTAATCTAAGAAGGATTAGCCTTTGAAATCTAATTAACCTGGGTTTGACCTTCACCTAGCCATTTCAGGGTTCTCAACCTCTCTGGGTTTTACTTTCCTTTTATTTGTAAAATGAAGCATTATTTTTAACTTGTAGAGTTGTCATTAAGACAAACATTCCACTAAGTAAGACTAACTGGCATAGAAAAGTTGTTTATGAATGCTATGTATGTAACACACCTCCACCTTTTTCTATAGAAGGTCTGAGTTTCCCATTCTTCAGAGTACTCACAATATTCCAGTAACACTAAGAATGTTTGAAAAATCTACAGCAAAACATAATATTTTATGTTTAAGTGTGTATATGTGTCTATACATTTATATGTATTTACATATAATATACCTTTGAGTTGTTGGTCGGTGGACTTGAGGGAGCCTCTCAAGATAATGTAGGCTACTGCCATTGCTTACCACCTACATTTGAAGCTATTGCTGAAGACACTACACACTTTGGACACGGGGCTGAGGAGACTCCAGTTGGAACTGACCTGAAAGCCTCTTTCCTGAGGATTAGCTCTCACAGTATCAGAAGGTCCTATATAAGGTGCCAAGGGAGAAGAGTAATCTATAGTCTTACCAAGCTATAAAACTTATGAACCACAACTACCAGTGTAGAAAGATAAACCCAAGGGTACAATGGTACACTTATATTTTTGGTGTAAGCAAAAAACATCTAATTGGATTTAAATCTTACTTAATAGGAGGCAAATCATGCCTGGTGCTGTAAATCCAGTCAACTGCCCATGGCTGGTGAGGTCATAGACCCTAGAGGAGAACCTATTACTGCTACTTTCTTAAATTAGTATAATTTCTAACTGCACCCTAAATATTTAACCTTATACACACAGAAAAGTGTAGTTCTCACCTCTCATCAAAGAAGTTGCCTTTAGCATCAGAGGCCATTATAGAAATCCACAGCTGATAAAAAAAATACAGAGATCAATTGACTCTGGGTTGTTAAGCAATTGACACATCTACCTTACAAGTCCTGCACACAAGGTGCAGGGAATGTTGAGGAGGGGCAGAATGATCACAAAACAATCCCACACCAGTTTGGAATTATGATTAATAAAAAGGTTATTTATTTAAAGGGAAAACTTACAGATCACCATCCTAGACAACAGCCCTCAGCACAACCAGGAACGGAGTCTAGTAGCCGGAAGTGGAGTCCAAAGCAAGAGAGTGAGTGCATGGCTATCGCTGCTTTTTAAAGCAAAAGAGACCATGCCCAAGTGGGTTGGTATCTTAAAGGCTATTGGCTGAAGGGGCGGAAGGAGCTCCCACTGCACTTGTGTGTGATACTGTCTTCCATATATCACAGGGAAGCAACAACAATATGGTTACCTAAACAAGACCTACACAAGGAAAACACCAGTTGATTTGCCCAAATGGTGGGGAAATCTCACAAGGCCCTACTCCTAGATGAAAATCTTTAGGTACTTAATGTCTGGTGAGAGAAGAAGAATCAGTCTCCAAGAACAAGCCTCCCATAGGTTATCCAATACCAGGTGGGGAGCCCTTAGCACATATGAGCATCACTAAATGGATTCTACAGACCGTGTTCATACATATGTAACAATAATTAAAGAAGCCATGAATTTGAGAGCAATTACAGGTCCACAGGATGAGCTGAAAAGAAAGAGGGAGAAGTGAAATGCTATCAATCCCATACTCATATATGAAAATCTGAAAACTTTTAATTAAGGAGAGCAAGCCAGTAAGCAACACTCTTCCGTCATCTCTGCTTCAGTTCCTGACTCAAGGGCTCTACTTGATTTCCTGCACTGACTTCCCTCAATGACAGACTGCGATGTGGAAGTGTAAGCCAAATAAACACTTTATGTGCCCTCTCCACAGTTTTTAATTAAAGATTGTTTTGTTTTCAAGCACAGTTTGCAAATGCTATTATGTGAGGTCTATATCTGTTATGTTAGGTTTCCACCCAAGCATTGACATTTTGTTTGGGCAACTGTAAATGGTATAGTGTTTGAAATTTCAATAGTCAAATGTTCATTGTCAGAATATAATTATAGATTTATTTTCTTACATTTATTTTGTATCACATTACCTTGTTGAATTTATCATTCCAGGAGTGTTTTGTAGTTTCCATGGTAGATATTATTGTTATTTGAAAATACTTTAGATTTTTCTTTTGCAAAAAGAAAGAAAGAAAACAATTAGGCCAAGATGGTCAACATTTTTTGTGGGCTTAAGTTATTTTTTTAAAAATAAGTCACTGGAGTACTAATCCTTTATGAAAGTCTTATGCTGGACTTCAGCATATTTTTTGAGCCAATCAACTTGATTGAGGCTAGATAGTCATGGCTTGCTTTCCAAGTGAGCCCACAAAAACAATGCTGTTTGACACTAGTTAGTCCTCTGTATATAAGGCTTCCAGTTATACCACAAATTAATATTGATGGGTCAAAGCAGGATGAGGTGAGAGGCCAGGTGAGGATCTTTACCTATTACTATTTCTAAAGCAATTAGGGACATATTTTAATGGCCAGAAGCAACATTATGGCCTTATTGTAAGAACAGCCTATACTGCAGGATAGTGAGCATCTCCTCTGAAGATTTTACTGTTGTTCATGTGAGATCTTAAGTCTGGGGGTAATTGAGAACATAATCAGAGCTTGGGGTCCTCTCACCGAAATATCTCTGCCTCTACAGTTGAAAGAGTTAAATTTGTGATGCATTATCAAGAAGAAATTACTGAAAAGGCAGCTCCAAATGTGTGGTAAAGATACTGCCACACCCAGAATAGTCCATAAAATCACATATCTATTCCACAGCGAATAAAAAATAAAGCTCTTAGCCCAAGTAGACTTCATTATGAGTCTTTATCCTTAAAACATAAAACATATGAGTCTCTTAAAACATATCAAAACTGCTTTCTAAAACTAGAGGCTTATCATATATTCCTTCCTATTCTCATACTGATTTAATTCTATATAATGACTTTAATAAAAGAGTTCATTTCTCAGGTCAGACACAGTGCACAGTGACACATGCCTTTAATCTAAGCACTTGGGAGTCAGAGGCAGTTGAATCTCTAGGAGTCTGAGGCAAACCTGGTCTATGAGACAGATTCCAGGCCAGCCTTGGCTACATAATGAGACCCTGTTTTCTTAAAAAAATAAAGTTTGTTTCTTAATTAAGTAACACTTGTCGGGAACAACTCCAGGTCTGAGCATTATTTAGTTTTCTTATAACTAATTATTTAGTTTTCTTAGAACATCCAAGGTAGCTGATTATTCTTCAAAAGATGAGTTGTAGTGGATTTGTTGATAGTTAGCTGATATTGGCAAATTATTTAAAAAGTGGAGCGTGCACTTACTCAAAAACCTATAAGGATTTTAAAAAACAAGACATTCAACTTTTTCCTCATAGGAATGAATGTGATCAGAGCTTTGCAGGTGACTTTTCCCTGTGAACAAAAGGACACAAGCTGATAAAAAAAAAGTTCTTGGGGAAGGGGCTATAGTCAGTCATATGGAGAAAGTCAATAGAATATTTTATTTTGTGATTTGGAAGAAATGGACAAGTATAGTTTCACCAGTAAAAGCTAAGATAGCTCATGTTCTCTAGAGCCCAAGTATTTTCTTCAACCCATCTGAAAGTCAGGAGACAGATGGGAATATATTCCAGGCCCAGAGGGTGCTTTCATCTAGTAAGCCAACTGCCTTATGTGCACAAATGTTTAACACATATATCCAGTAGTCTGTTCAGCCCATCTTGATTCTGTCCTTAGACTCTGAGGGTGACTACTGATGGGTATTTTATTTTATTTTTTTATTTTTTTATTAAAAATATCCACCTCCTCCCCTCCTCCTATTTCCCTTCCCTCCCCCCTCCCTCTCCCTCTCCAGTACTAAGAGCAGTCAGGGTTCCCTGCCCTGTGGGA